>OZ018350.1:20982266-21234766 GCA_963969515.1 Yponomeuta evonymella
AAAATGGATAAATAAACGAGTAAATATCGATGCGAATTCATTTTTATTATTTCATCAACATTAGTATTATTATAATAACAATATTATTTTAAAAGTTAAACTCCTGTCGGTGCAGCAGCCTGGAACGTCACAAGTAACTCTCTTTAATGAACAAGTTAGATACACATGTATTCCTTTAAAACAACGCTAAAAAGCAGGTTAAATTTACTTTGGTGAAGTCTTTCCTGTACCACAGACTATACAAACTGCATTGGAGGGGTACTGTAAAGAATCGTGTTTTTATAAAAAAAGTATTTTAAACTTTTTACTGGGAGTACTATTAAACGGAAAGGGGTATTTATTGATGTCTGTATCTGAGATGAAGGCTTAATTAAATTGAATCCAGACATGAATTCCGGTTATTGTTGGAAACTAATCGCAATCGGCGACAGAAATAGGGCAAGTTTCCAGCGATAAATCGTGCAATAATGCGCAGCAAGCACGGCAGTCACAACATCGATTTAGCCCAGTGAGAAGTGTAAACACTCGGTCAGCGGAGCCCTAGGGCTCCATTGTGCGAGACAATGGCCCGGCGAGGCCCGGTCAGATCGATTTGGCACAAAAAGTAGGGGCGCGGCGCGGTCTCTATTCTCCGTACCAGTGATTCCTAAAGTGGGGTCTGCGGAACCCAAGAGTTTCATGGAAAAGTCACTGGGGTTAGGCAAAATTGCATTAATTTGTCATTGAATGATTTTGTGTTGAATAGTCCCACAGTTAAAAATATGATTTAAGAATAGCGCAAAGAATGTGAAGAGAATAGAAGAACCCACTTCTGTACGTAGTTTGCAAGAAGTTAGACCCAAATCTGTGACGGTTTCACATTGGAAACAGTAACTGCACGTCATTTAGTTTCATAAATTTACTAGGGTGTTGGCCGGCCGCCGGCCGTTTAAAAAAAAAAGTACAGTTACGGTACCACAGCTATACTGTGAATGGACTTTTTTGAAAAAAAAAAAATCGAATATCGAGATCTTCTGCCACATGTGTTTTACACTTAAAAGGAAATCTCAGCTTTGTAAATTGTTTTGGTACAATTTAGTTTTAATTTTTTTTTTGTTTTCTTTGTTCACTGGGGATTGGGAAACTGTCCATATGGCAGGTTGCAAGGAACAGCCACCGGTTACGTGACACCCATGTCCTTGCCAATTTTTTTTTATAAATATCTTGGTTTTTATCACTTGCAGTGATTTTAATTTAAAAGTAATATTTTTTTATATGAAGTTCTACAAATGAAATGATTTGTCGAGCGAGTGTTTTGCTACCTTAAAGGTTTAGGAACCGCTTCCCTACATAACCCTTTGTTTGTTCTGCCCCCGGGCTCCATGTTGCTTGTTATAATGTTACTCAGAAGTTACGCTCTACACCGCTCTCGACACTATGAAAAGTATCCTGTCGTTTGGAATACTACTATAGATGGAGTCTCAGGATGTCGTTATTAATATGCAAAGTGAACATTTGTACCTATGTTTGTTATGAAATCACGAATAAAGGGATTTTAGTAAGATTAGTCAATCTGATTCGCTAATAAAACTTGTTGTTTGTTCTGTCCACAAACTACGTTCAAAGATAAAAAATAACGCGGCGGCATAATGTAATATTTGTGGAAGGACTAGAGCCTAAACGATCTGTATCTTACATCAAAATTTCAGTCGTTAATCGAGATCTCGGTACCAGCGCCTTCTGGTCTCGCTGTATCATGCGGCAGAGCTGATAGCGTGCTACAATAAACACGCTTTTTATTCCGATCGGCCCGCGCCGGCTAACACCCAGTTCTTGCCCTCAAACTTACCTTAAACTTCTCCTTTGACTGGAAACAAAGCCATCGATCGCTGAGAAGCTAATTAAAACTCAATCGGTACTTTTTGTAGGAACTTGGACCACACTACAGGAATCGTATCGATTAGGTTTGATTAACTCTTTTTTTTTCAATCTAATCGATCGGGCCACACTCGTCTACTGCTGTAAGCCTCTGACTGCTACATACACTTTTCTCAAGGCACACCGCTTCTCTCTGTTTTCAGACAGCTTTCTCATATTTGCAACAATTATAATAAATTCGGACAAATGGACAATTTCACACTGGATGATAACGGTAATTGCACGATATTTTTTTCATACAACGGCCGGCCAAGGCCGTAATAAACGTAAGAAACTGGATGTAGTATCGTTACAGTTAGCAGAAATAAGCTTGACTATGTAGGTACTCGTTGATGTCACGCGTATGTCTCGTGTAAATAATTCCTTCTTTGTGTACAATACATTATAAATGGGAAATATTAAAGACTGCTAAGGGTCATGCAATAAACCACAGACTTATTTATCGAGATAAGACTAGCATGATGCTACAAAAGTTTTGAGATTTATGCTTTGACTCTTGTCAGCCGGTCAGGCTGTTTCTGACCGACAGTTTCTTTTTTCTGTCATTCTGCCATTCTATCATCGTGGTGGTTACCTTTTTTGCGTGGCTCTACATGGCTAATAAACAAAACAAAACAAAACAAATTGAGCAAACAATTTGTTGCCAATGTCCAGTTCACACATTCTGTGGAGTCCTGCAGTTAGTCCGCGTTCGATTTGGCGTGTGATAGCAATTTGCTGCTCCGTCACGGTCCACTCGCCGCGTCGCTGCAGCGCTGCGTCCAGCGCTACATTTGTACAGGGCTACATTTAATTGTCCAGTTAGACGCTCGGTGCGTCAGCTAGATGGGGAGAGATAGACGGGCCATTTCAGCTGTCTTGACTTCCTTTTGAAAATTGTTGTTAACTTAAGTCCGGTTAGAGCGGAAGCTGGTAAGACTCTTCTGTGAAGAGACTGAATAAGCGACCGAGTTGCTAAATTAGGAGTGGGTGGCAAGAAGTTCATTGATGGTTAAGTACCTATATGTTGTTTCGTAGGTACTCCAGTCTTCATGCCAATTTGATCATTGCCTTGATAGAGTACTTGGCAGATTCTGGTCTCTGCCTACTCTTCCGCGATTTAAGGGTGAGTTTATGTATGAATATATTACCCACCTTCTGTACTTTTTTTTTATTATGACAGGTTGCCACATGACCCTAGTCACGCCTGATGGTGAACGAAGACGGAGTCTAAGATGTTATGTGCTTACCTGTTAAATGCCGGTTGACTCTAGTTTTAATGGCGCCCAGTTTATATGTCTGGAAAAACAGACGACATTTTCTTTCAACAATCAGTCATTATAACAGGTCTCTAAGTTGAGTCCACCTTCTGTGTTGTAACTTGTACCGTTCACACACTCCCCTACACACTGATGCACTCTCATGTTAATTTTATGACGGATTTCGATTCGTTTCCCATCGTTTATGTTTTGTCGTTTGATGTAGTGTGCAGTTGGCTCCATTCTGATTTAAATTGTATTTCTTTCACTTGTTTGTGTCAAATGGGACGTTTAACAATGTTCTATTGTTCCATCTGGCGTATCTAAACATGGCGGTAGTCAAGTACCATTGGTAATATGTTTTCAAATTCTGTTTATTTAGTTGGAAAGTATTCTCGAAGAAATCGGTTGGTTTCATAAATAAGAGAAGTCGATATAAGTCTAGGTATAGACTCTGTGAGTCTACAAACCGTCGCGTGTGGTGCGTGAGTGCCGTAGATGTGTAACTAATGCCCATTTGTTTCACTCAGTGTGTCCGTAGTACAGTAACACAAATGTGTGTGTCATCAATTGTTGCTCAGGTTTTTTTAATAGTTGACAGGTTCGCACTTGGCCTCCGTACAATCTTAAATAAACCTTAAATACTTTTAAGGTTAGAGGCTAGAATTTGGACCTCTTCTGTACCTCCTGTGGGTTGACTAATAGAAAATGCCATTAGCATTAAGTCCAACTTTTGCACACTATCATTAGTGTATTAAAAAAAATAAAGTTAATAAAAATAACTACAATAATAGTCTCCATGTGGCGCTGGATTAAGAATAGCGTTACTCTATTACCTTCCGTGGATGTCGTAGAAGGCGACTAAGGAGTTAAATTACCAGGAGACGGGCAGCAGCATCTTCCTGAGATTCCAATCGCATACTGCGATCGCCAACCCGCCTGCCAAGCGGTTTTAACTGACCAATTTCGGATTATAAATAGAGTATATAGAGTCGCGCGTACCTACTTATCATCACATAAAATCATCACATCACATCTTCATACGCAAATAACAAAGCAGGTCTTCTTTATCCTTCCATCAGAGAACTGCAGGTCCGTTATTCTACGGTTGTCTAGTAGGTACGTGATGTAGTCGCGGCGCATTAGCAGCGGATTACGCTGCCACGCCGCCGCTGCGCTGCGCCCGCTGATGACTTCATGTGTACCATTAGTTGCGCCTTCAATTAATGCACTTCGAATTGATTAAGCAGATGCGTGTCCTACCAGGATTAATGCCACAGACTTGCTGACTGTCACATACCTACACATACTGCAGAGCGCAGATACTTTTTTAGCGTTCCGTAGTCGACAAGGAACCCTTATAGTTTCGCCATGTCCGTCCGTCTGTCTGTCCGCGGCCTAGCTCAGAGACGATTTGTACGAGACACGATTTGAAATTTGGCAGACATAAGCTATTAATTTTTTTTTATGTTGCCCCCTCCTTTCCCTAAATTAGGGATGTATTTTTATCTCGTCTACACCAAAGTGGGATATGGATTAATTGGTGGTTTAAAAATATTGTAAGCGTAGGAAGACCATTTTTTGATTTAGGTTTCCGTTTGCGAAATATTAAGCTTCCCCCTCTACAGGCTAAATGGTTGATTGTAGAAACGTGAAAATATTCAGGGTAGTAGCAGATAGTACAAGAAACTTAAAAGGAAATCTATCACGCCTAAGTAGGCCTTACAAGTTAACGTACTACGTGGTAACGTGTACTAGTTGACCAACTTATAAAAGAAAACATCGTACAAAATCCATTGAAAATTACGCATCAGCAATGCTTTTCCTAGTTATGTAAGAAAAGTAACTTATGTTTTGGCATTTAAAGTTATTGATGGAAATGATGGATTTTTTATCTAGATAGCAACTGATGTATTATGTTTAAGATTATTTGAGAAGAGATGGTCGGATAGAGTGCAGTTTTTTTTTCACCTTCTTTTTTTTTACCGACTAACATTGCACCTTGACATTCAGCAAACAGAATATAAATGACAGTCTAAGAGTGTTTGGGTCAGCCTCGTTTTCGGTGGTTTTTTTTTTAACACATCAAGAGAGCTAGTTAAAATAAGTTTCGCTAGATGTGCTCAGCCGCCATAACAAGGCCGATATAGCAGCGCTGTCTTGCTTTATGCAGCGAGTGAGAGCGTTGTCGCGCTCGTGCCCACCGGGTAGATTAGATTAGAAACATCCTTACCAAATCAGGAACCAATTACCACCTATTTCAGTTTAAGAGAAGTGACTCCAACATGTGGACCCACCTCCGCCGTCTGCGCGAACAATTGCCGCCCACGCCGCGCTACATTCCCGCGTGTATTTGTCATAGGCGCGATTTATTCCTTACCGGCTCTCGCTCCTGTCCTGCTGGCTAAATATAGACCTCATGCCATTGTGATAGAGGTCAGTCAACCTGAAAATACAAACTGGTGGGTTAGCAGTTGGCGCCCCGCTGGGTTGCAGGTCGTCCGCTCCAGATGCGCCGCAAAAAGAAATCGCAAAATGCGTGTAGAAGCCGCGGGTCATTGCTGTCGCTTTCAGTTTGTACAGTCGACAGCACATCAACCTTCACATCCGTGTTCTCTATTCAGTTACGTTACGGGCGACCTGCAACTAAAATGTACCTAAAAGTGGATGATCTGTCGACTATACTGCTCTGAGAGCCAGAGAGAATACACGCGTTATACATTGTGTAACTCAATCCCTATACATTGCGAATGGGGGGTTGCACTCGTCATTACGAATACACGAATCACGAAACAATTGTCATCTGTTCCGTACATTTTGATATCGTGGTAGGTGGTAACGTTGATCGTCACGGTCAAATACTCTCATTCATAGAATGTATAAAAATGTACTAATTTTTTTTTTTATCTACAATAATTTTGCAGATGCGTTCAGTTCCTTAGTGCCTTTCAAATACAAATTCAAAATAAATAGTCGCTTTTGAGTCTCAACTTATGCTAGCCATTGAGCAGATCACTGCGCCGGTCGTACCGGGCTTTCTTCCCCATCTATCTTATGAAGCGGCTCCGACTGGAACTAGGTAACTCATTGGATTTATTAGACAGGCGGACACTCTGTTGTCGGCTAAATATCGCCCACGACTCTGTCCGCCGTCCGTTTCGAATCATTTGCTGTGCTGCACTTGTCTGGTACCGCCTTATTGGACAAAGTTGATTTACTAAGAAGTTTGCCAATACTTAGCTTTCACCAGGCAATTTCCTTAGAGAAAAGTGGTTGGAACCATTTGACAGCTATCCGAGTGGGAGAGAGTATCAATAAATTAATTTTGAAACACTCTATTTTTGTATCAACACCTGATACGTGACGATTGCGCGCCATCGAAATCAATATTTTGTTAGAATTAGGTTTATCGAGTGACGCAGCATCGGGCGAGCGAGCGCGACTAGCCGGTTTCACATTAGACGATAACCGTGACTGCACGATATCGTCGGGCTGGTCGCTATATACGCTTGCTAAAGCCGCTGTGCGAACGTTGTTCGAATACTAGTCCAACGATATGATGCAGTGACGAGTGTCGGTTATCGTCCAATGTGAAGCCGGCCAATCTCGCAACAGATGTTTACTCGACTCGTTTCGCGCGTTCCTTTTGTTTTGTTATTTCATTCGGTCCGCGCCTCGTCGTGTCCCGGAGATTTTTCATCTTTATTAAGTTGAGTTCCCGTTTTTTTGTCCAGTTTGTTTGGTTAATTGAAACTGTAACTCATCGCGCGCTCTGTAAATAAGGAGGGTCCTTGATTTCCTACGAGTCGGCCTCAACAAGGGAGGGCGGCGGGAGGCCCTAGCGAGTCTTCTCCGAAGTTTAATACGTTCCTTTTTGCGTTATCTCGCAAAAATTTAATTCCGCTAGAATGTGGAGAAGGCGGGTGTGCCGCGCGGCGTGTTTACGGGTTCCGTACATCACGCCGCGACGTTTATTGCCCGAGAACCCTTCCGGGAGAGAGCGCTGCGCCTGGATGAGATCGCATCCGGCGATAACGCCGCCTTTGTTGAGGTGATGAATGTTTGGCTTTTATTTCGAACGTGGGACCGCAGATAGCATCAAATTGTCATTTGAATTTTATTGTCCCGAATGTAATGACAACGTGGCTATGAGCGTCGATATGTCATTTTGGGCAGATGGTTCAGTTTTTCTAAGCAATAACTTAGTACACACCTACTTCTCAGTTCTGCAGTTTCATCTAGGTTTTATATTTCCTTAGTGTTAACGACATAATAGTTATTGTATCGTATGAGATCTCTGGCTCGTAGATAAAAGCTTAGCGCCGTCTACGGCATTAACGGGTTATTTCTGACTTCAAACGTCTCTAGTGGTCTGGAAGGGTGACGCTTCGTAAAATTTCAATATCCGTCGGGTTGGTGACGCTTTTAATCACAAGTAAATTTGTCTTCTTTATTGGATTAGTTCCGGTCCGGCCGCTTCTTAAGTCGGAGTGATCCTGTTTTACGAGTCTTTTTTGTTCCAATTCGATTATTCATTCATCACACTTTTGCACTGAGTGTTTTGCATTTGTTCCTGGCAAACATAATATTGTCGAAACTGATCCGGGCGGAAGTTCCGCAGATGACGCGATCTCGCGATTTGTCTGCCGTCTGCCGCACCGCGCGATAATTTCATAAACTCGCGTCTAATCGCAAGCGGCACTTTGTGTTCCGAGCCATGAACCTCTTCAAAAAGATTAGTTACACACAGAAGGGTTGAATGGCGTACGGTTTGAAATATTTCTATAGTTCTACCGTCTTGAAATATTATTTATTTATTTATTTTAATTCTTTATTGCACTAATTACATTGTAAATCTGCAAGGGCGTGCTTAATGCAAGAAGCATTCTCTTCCAGCAAACCTTTAGTATTGAAGAGACTGGCGACGGGTAGTGCAAGAAAAAGATGAAATACAATAATAAATATCGCTTGCGTTCTTGTGTAACTATTTAATAAGGCAAATTTCTAATGCTTTTTACCTATAGACGTACTGTTCGCACAATATGTGTAAATATCCAAGTATAGGACACTAAGTATATATGTAAGTAGGTGGGTAGTTTTTATCTATCTACTGAGGGTGGCTTCAAGGTATCCTTGTTCTATCGTCCCGACCTGTTTAAATTTGATTTGAGTGAGGGGAACGTTTCAAACAATTTTCCTTAAAAGGGGCGAGCAAAAGTGTCAGCAACACTTTTCTGCGTTGAAAATAATACTTTCCCGTCCAAAAGTTATAAAGTACTCTGTAACAGATATTTGGGTTTATTTCCATGTAAATAAATTACGACTATTTCCATATTTCACTGCCCTTTCACCGAACCATAACCGTTTTTAATACGTAATGTCAGCAATTTATGGCTCCCCTTGCGACAGGCGCGCAACGAGTGAGTTCCGGAAATTAACATGGAGTACTTACGAACCCCTTAACTAGGATGTGAAATTAACCGTCACCAGCCGGGTATCGAACCCGGTCCCGCGGCAATTCATTACCGGCGACAGGTGACGCGGCGCTTGCTGTAATACACCCTAATTAGGGCGCATTGTTTACAAAAGTGTAACCAAAAACAGGGGTGAACCACCTCCCGTGACTGATGCCCTGCGCTGCTTTACGACGACGGGAATATTGTTTTTTAATTTTTATGTTTCAACTGAATTTCAACCCGGCGAAAGTTGTTGTAATAACAATTTGGCTGAAATAAAATAACGAACTGTTTTACCAGTGAAATTAAAAGTAAACGCAGGAGTTGCTGCCATCGCCGTCATTGTAAGTTCAGCCTGCGACAGCGAAAGAACGATATGTTGATGCCATATTTTTTGTTGAATGAGATAGGAGCTGCTTTTCACGCTTAAAATACTTTGCTGTCTTCACAAATCCCAAGTTTTCTTCAATAAATAGTACCAGATTTACATATTTGGCAGAGCTCCTCCGCTGCTAGAACTACGGATGATTGAAATTCAAACAGTTATCGCTGAAAGAAAAGCATTCTTCGTCTATCTGCAGGCTGCCGGCGACTCTCGACTCTCGGCGGGAAGTTTGTAGCTGCGGGCGACTACCGCCGTCTCCCTTCTCGAAGATACATTGTACTTGTACTTGTTTAAGGATCGATGTTGCTTTCTTTGTTTAACAATTCTTTTGCCAGAAGTTTTACTGAAATCTCTGAGATGCTTTGGTCCCTTACCTCTTAATGCTCGTACATAATGTCTGACTTACCGCCGTTTTCTTTATGGAAAATTTTACGAAGTATTTAGGTAGCGTTCTGTCTCGTTCTTTTTTGAAAAATTTGAAGATACATAAGGTTCGATTCCCTCTGGGGACGATGGCCTCAGTCTGGGTTACCATCATGATCATCATCAGCCATTTGACGTCCTTTGCAGAACACAGGCCTCTCTCATGGTTTTCTAACCATGAAGGGTTTTGCCATGATCGCCACGCTTGGCAGGCGGGTTGGCGATCGCAGTATGCGGTTGGAATCTCAGGAAGATGCTGCTGCCCGTCTCCTGGTAATTTATTTCCTTAGTCGCCGTCTACAACATCCACGGAAGGAAATCATCATCATCATTCATCCACAAGAAGTCCACTGCTGGACATAGCCCTCCTTCATGGATTTCCAAAAAGGTTGGAAGCGGCCTGCATCCAGCGCCTTCCTGCCACTTATATGATGTCATCTGTCCATCTTGTGGCTGGTCGACGCTGCGCTTGCCGATATGTGGTCTCCATTCGAGAACTTTTCGGCCCCATCGGCCATCAGTTCTGCGTGCTATGTGCCCCGCCCACTGCCACTTGAACTTACTAATCCGCTGGGCTATGTCGACGACTTTCGGTCGTCTACGGATCTCATCATTTCTGATTCGATCTCGTAGAGAAAGGAAGGAAATGGAGTGACGCTATTCTTAATTCGGCGCCACACGGAATACGCGCAAACACACGCTGCTTACCATAGCACAGGGTATCTTACTTTGGGACCAGTACAAGCTTTGGTACAAGTGATTGTGTTGTGTGGAAGTTATTTATTCATTATTTATATACTGTGTACTGATAAGTAATTACTTACTGAAATTCTCGATTGAGAAATTAATTGCCGAACCCTCAAATTCGTGATGATCTTTGAAATATTAAATTTTCCTAGATTCGGGCTCCACAAAAGAGCTGTAAAGGATATTTTGTCATGAGAAGAAGTTCCAAAAGCTTAACATGCAAAATGATCAAAAATTTATCGATGACGAACCTTGTCTTTGAGTTGTAGACATCAATTCGGTTTAAATTAAAACAAGTGAATGTCTGGATGTTCAATGCCAAAGAGGCAATAAATAAAATCGAACTAGCCCCGATCAACATTTTTCTCTGGAACATCCAGCGCCGTGCCAGCGTGAAGGCCGTAATGTGCCCGGTGCTGCACCCGATACCGCGTTTCAGCAATATCGACTGCCATATGCCAGAAGCCTAGACTCAAAAAATTCCATAGTCATTATTAAGGTTTCTTGATGGCGTTAAAGACCTCTGCCTTCTTTGTCCTTCTTCTATGCAGAACGATAGTGTTGCGGACCTTTTGAACCGAAGAAATTCTAAGCATCTGGCGGTACACCGACATCTCAAACGCTCCTATACGTTTACACATATTTTGAGTAAGTGTCCATACCTCTGCTCCGTATTAAAGCACGGGGTAGAAGTCAATGTTCAGTTCAGTGTCTCAATGTTCAGTTTTCGATCGCAAAGTAGTTTTAAAGTTCTTCGGAAAGTTCGTGTTAAGATTTTATTATTCATTAAACCTAAGCATAAATGCCCACCGATGGACAATGGGAATGAAACGCATTCCGGGACTATATGGGTCCCAGCCATCTGGCAACACTAGCTGCGCGTCCGGTGCTCGCTGAGGGCCGGCGCCCGTCTAGACGAGCTCTCTAGCCGGCCGCCGGCGCCGGCAGAGGTAATACATTTAGCGCGCAATTTACCTGTAGTGTCAGCCTCCGTCGACCTGCAGGTGAAAAGTGCGCCACTGTGTAAGCCGAGCCTTTTTGTTGCGGGGACTCGTCGCCATTTAGAGGGGCACGCTCTGCAGTGGAGCTGCAGTACGGCTAAATGTTATTAGCGCTCGCGATGAAAATTGCTATGTACGAACCTTACATTTTCATTTCCAGAAGTGGAAGTATTTTGTTCGTTAACAGATTGCCTTTGTTTGTTGAATCACATAGCCTTTATTAAATTGCTTACACACGTACATAATCCCTCGGTTGTGTCCCGGAGAGGTATGATGGTGTCACTGAGGAGCCTCCCATCCGACTTAGCACATAATCAGGCACAGCCTGAATGCGGGTCCTACGTCCAACACATCCCCTATCTTTGTTCTCTCTCACACCTGCATGTGCAACAGAGAGACAGGATTGGCGGGGAGCCAGCTCTCTCTTTATGGAATGACACACGTTTTGTTAAGCTGCAGGGACTATGATCGCCCGTCTGTATCGCGCCTCGGATATAGGGTGTTTAATACTTTATGCGCAGTACCGAATCAAGTTCAAAATCCTGATATTCTTACTCCTGGTAGCGATAGATCGCTTGCCTAACAACAAAAAGGTCTGGGTCCGATTCCGTCACACGCCAAAGACTTTCTTTTCTAAGTAACGTATATTAATAAATTTGTGGTACCTATTAATACCACTTTCAAACGGAGGTGATTACGTGTATATGAAGGTATACCTCAGCGCTTGCTACGTACAATGGTCTAACTATGAGGCTGACAAACGGTCAACAGTTTGTTAGTAGATTATTTGTTGTGGACGCCGAGACGGGTTAGGTGGAATTAGGTTCGCACTTAGCTATAGGCTGAACGAGGCCTTTTTATATTGTGTAAATGTAGCGAACCCCTAAAATGTGTTAGTCTAAGTTAGGTTCGCAGATAGTTGTATGCTGAACGAGGGCCTTTAAATATTATGTAACATTTGTAAATATGGTGCAAGACCAGTGGAAAATTCCACAAACATCTGTGATTGGTCGAACGGCTGGCCCGAATAGTATATAAGCCGGAACATTCTCTGCATTAGCATGAGCTTTCAGTTAGCTACTACACCACCCTGAACCTGGAAGAAATAAACAGCTATCAAGAACCACTGGAAGTTTGCATCACCACCTATACAGTCCACACCCCACTTAGTCTGGTCCTTCGAGCCGGATCCGAACGAGAGAACCACCCTCTGCACCTGAACGCGGACCTGGAGCAGCCCCCAAGCGGCCCTCGAACCTGGGCCTGGAGCTGCACCCACACAGTGGTCTTCCGAGCGTCGGATCTGAACGAGAACCTTCGGCACTGGACCCGCTTCTGGAGCAGGCATCAAACGGCCCTCGAACCTGGGCTTGGCGCTGCACCTGAAGCGGAGCGGTCCCTGAACCCGCACCTGGAGCAGGCATCAAACGGCCCTCGAACCTGGGCTTGGCGCTGCACCTGAAGCGGAGCGGACCTGAACCTGCACCTGGAGCAGTCATCAACCGGCCCTCGAACCTGGGCTTGGACTGCACCTGGAGCAGATTGGACCTGGAGCAGCTCGCGATCGGCCATCGAACCTGGGCCTGGAGCTGCACCTGGAAAAAACTGTAAGTGAACCTAAATCTAAATCTGAACCTGCACCTGGAGCAGTCATCAACCGGCCCTCGAACCTGGGCTTGGACTGCACCTGGAGCAGATTAGACCTGGAGCAGTCATCAACCGGCCCTCGAACCTGGGCTTGGACTGCACCTGGAGCAGATTAGACCTGGAGCAGTCATCAACCGGCCCTCGAACCTGGGCTTGGACTGCACCTGGAGCAGATTGGACCTGGAGCAGCTCGCGATCGGCCATCGAACCTGGGCCTGGAGCTGCACCTGGAAAAAACTGTAAGTGAACCTAAATCTAAATCTGAACCTGCACCTGGAGCAGTCATCAACCGGCCCTCGAACCTGGGCTTGGACTGCACCTGAAGCAGATTAGACCTGGAGCAGTCATCAACCGGCCCTCGAACCTGGGTTTGGACTGCACCTGGAGCAGATTAGACCTGGAGCAGTCATCAACCGGCCCTCGAACCTGGGCTTGGACTGCACCTGGAGCAGATTAGACCTGGAGCAGTCATCAACCGGCCCTCGAACCTGGGTTTGGACTGCACCTGGAGCAGATTAGACCTGGAGCAGTCATCAACCGGCCCTCGAACCTGGGTTTGGACTGCACCTGGAGCAGATTGGACCTGGAGCAGCTCGCGATCGGCCCTCGAACCTGGGCCTGGAGCTGCACCTGGAAGAACTGAACGTGGACCTGATCGGCCCCTGATCGGCCCTCGAACCTGGGCTTGGAGCCGCATCTGACCACTGAACCAGGACCTGGACGACCTGGACTTGGACCTGGACGACCTGGACTTGGACCTGGAAGACCTGGACTTGGACCTGGAAGACCTGGACTTGGACCTGGAAGACCTGGACTTGGACCTGGAAGACCTGGAAGACCTGGACTTTCACCTGGAAAACTTAGACTTTGACCTGGAAAACTTAGAGCTAAATCTGTGACCTGTAACCTTTGTATATCATTGTAATACTGTCTTTTGTAATTTTGAATTAAACGATACTACCCTTTTGTCTTTTAATATAAGTAATTTAGAGCAAAGAAGAAAAAAGATCGAGTCCGTGAAGTCCGGGCTCAAAGAAAAAGGAAGAACCCGCTTCGAACTAGGTACCGTCGCAACTCCCACGACCATTCTTACAAAATGGTTGTCACTCGGAGCATGGGAGACCCTGCGGAGGACATCGAACGGGAACAAATGGAGGCTGAACAAGCGCGTCAAGAAGCACTCCGCGTCGAGATAGAGCGCCGGAGGAGGCTGCAAGCTGAACCGCCGGCATCACCGTCGCTGACAATGCCCCCGACTGAAGACCGCGCAACCACTACCGGCGTGACTAACACCTCAACTAACGTTGGTGCTACGTCACTACTCGCCAGGGAACGTGAACGAACGTGCGCTATATCACCGGCAGCGTCAGTGAGATCTACGGCAAGCGTTGTCACACGAAAGCGCCGCGCAGAGCTAGAGGCCGCCGAACAACTCGCGGCCTTAAAAGAGCAGCAGCTCCAACAGCAACAACAGCTCCAACAACAGCTCCAACAACAGCTCCAACAGCAACAACAGCTCCAGCAACAGCAACAGCTCCAAATCCAAACGGACTTAATACAGAAGAGGCTCGCAGTCGAGATGTCAGTCATCGAGGATGAAACAGACCAACCCCCTGTACATCCTGCACCTTCACCGGCAGAACAACGCCAGAAGGTAGATGAATGGCTGCGAACAGACCCTCTGAACGCTCCACGAACTGAGAGCGGCGCTCAACCACACGAGCGCCAAGAATCACAAACTCTGCGTTTCGAAGAAACACCGAGACGCAGCAGATCTCCCACACCCACCAGAACAAGGGGTGGGATGGAGCGACTGGCAACGGCGCTTGAGAAGATGGCCAGACCACGAGTTCGCCATACGGAACTACCGACGTTCTCGGGGTCACCGAACGAATGGCTACCCTTCCAAGCGGCTATGCGAGACTCCACGAAACTCTACGACATCCCGTCGATTGAGAATCTACTTCGACTAAGAACTGCCTTGAAGGGAGGTGCACGGGATGCAGTAGCGACGCTTCTCTACACAGCGTCTGATCCCGAGACCATCATGAAAACACTGGAGCAGTGCTACGGACGACCAGAGGTCATGGTCGAACAAGCCCTCGCAGACATCAAGAAACTGCCTCGATTTGGGACATTGGCCAGCGAAATGAACACCTTCGCGGTCAAAGTTCAGAACATAACCTGCGTCTTGAAGAACATAGACAGACGCGGTTATCTCTACAACCCGATGCTGGCGCGAGAGGTGCTTGACAAAGTCAGTCCGCACACCAGGTCTCGATGGTGCGACTACGCCGAAGATGTCGACGTCACCTCAGACCCCGAGATCGTCGTTCTGTCTCGCTTCCTCATGCGCGAGGCAGACCGGGCACTGAAGCACGCATACACGGCGACTTCTAGCGCCGCAACGCCTGCCAAGAAAGAGCAACGGCCCGTCGTAGCCCCGAAGAAGTCAAGCGCCATCTACACCGTCGTGGAAACAAGCGAGGAGATCGACCGATGCCCGAAATGCGAACAAGTTCACACGCTACCTCTGTGTTCGAGCTTCAAGAAACTCACCATCGGCCAACGCTGGGACTTTGTACGAGAGAAATGTATATGCTTCAGATGCATCAAAAGCAAGCATCAGCGAAGGTCCTGCAAAGCTAAGCCCTGCGGTGTGAACAACTGTTCTCGCCCACATCATCCGATGCTGCATCAAGATCCACCTGCAGCACCGATGCCGTCTGAAGCAGTACTGTCGGTAGCAACCACTAACGCTACCGACTCACGATCTGTGCTGCTGAAGATGTGCCCAGTTGTCATCGTCGGACCACGGGGGGAGATGAGCACATACGCACTGCTGGACGAAGGCGCTACCATAACGCTCATCGACGAGGACTTGGCGCATAACATCGGAGCAGATGGGCCGCCACGCCCACTGAACCTACAAGGCGTCAACATGTCCCAGCAAGAAGGAGAGAGCAAGATGGTTACCGTGCAACTGAGAGGTAAGCACAACAGCGCGCTACACGAGCTACGAGCGCGCACGATCAAGAACTTAAGGCTTCATCAACAATCCATTCCGGAGACACTGCTGAAGCATGAGCATCTTCAAGATCTGTTGCAAAGCGAGGTGTGCTACGAACGAGCACGTCCAGGCATCTTGGTGGGGACAGACCACTGGGAGCACATTGTCTCACGCGAGTTACGTGTCGGCAGGCCAAATGAACCGGCTGCCTCTAAGACAGAACTCGGTTGGGTGATTCATGGGACCTTGCCAAGCAGCGTGATCTACAAGAACGAGAACGTACTGCACGTCTACGCGCCCGAACGGCGCACCGAACCCGATCTAGACGAGCAGAACGAGCGAAACGATCGCAGCCTTCATGAACTACTCGAGGCACACTTTCGTATAGATGCTCTCGGCGTTGCCCTCAAACCAAGGGTGAACAGCGCTGATCAACGAGCAACCTTGATTGTCGAACAGACAATGAGGAAGATCGACAGTGGCTATGAAGTCGGATTGCCATGGCGAAATGACGACACGAACATGCCACCGAACTACAACCAAGCCTTCCGTCGACTGCGGAAGATCGAACAAAAGATGGACGCCGACCCTGACTTCGCTCAAGAGTACACCAAGCAGATAGAGAACCTGCTGGAGAAAGGTTATGCGGCACCATGCGACGGCTCCGAGCAAACAAGTGTCGTCCGCTGGTTCCTGCCTCACTTCGCCGTGCAAAATCCCAACAAACCGGGAAAAACACGGCTGGTGTTCGATGCGGCAGCCAAAAGTCACGGTGTGAGCCTTAACGATCATCTGCTAGAGGGACCGGACCTGCTTCAGTCACTGCAGGGGATCCTGTTCCGGTTCCGAGAAAAACGGATTGCTATCACCGCCGACGTACAGAAGATGTTCTTACGCATTAAGATCCGGGCTGAATATCAACCCGCGCAGCAATTCCTATGGAGAGGAGATAACAGAACCGACCCACCTCGCCTCTACAAGATGAAGAGCCTGATCTTCGGTGCAGCGAGCTCCCCGTTCATAGCTCACTACGTGCGCAACCACAACGCACACCAGCATGCGCAAACTCATCCGCGCGCGCTGGAGGCCATCACGCAGAACCATTACATGGATGATCTGGTGGCGAGCTATGACGGCGAAGAGGAAGCGAGATGCAGCATCGAGGAGATCCGAGCAGTGCACGCCGCTGCTGGATTCACACTGCGAGGATGGAGCGCAAACTGTGGGGAAGTGCTGCTCGACGTTCCAGCCGATCTACATGCGACAACTCCTGTACAACTGGGGGGAGAAGAGCTGAGCAACAAGATACTGGGGCTCTTCTGGAACAACGAACGAGAGGTCCTGCCTACAACTAGAGACGACTGGCTGCCTGAACCTGGTCGTTTCTCTAAGGTGCGAACTACCGCCCGTGTGCCGGCATTTAGTAACATATGCCGGCGCAGAGCCGACTCGGATAGAGCACCGGCACATCGAAAGTGGCGAACAGGCACTTATCCGGGCCCAGACGGCGAAGTACGAGTGATGGACGTCCGAACAAAGACAGGAGTCTTCAAACGTCCTGCGAGCCGACTCGTCGTCCAAGAGAAGGAGGCTACGCGTGCTGCGCCGGGGGGAGGAATGTTGTGGACGCCGAGACGGGTTAGGTGGAATTAGGTTCGCACTTAGCTATAGGCTGAACGAGGCCTTTTTATATTGTGTAAATGTAGCGAACCCCTAAAATGTGTTAGTCTAACTTAGGTTCGCAGATAGTTGTATGCTGAACGAGGGCCTTTAAATATTATGTAACATTTGTAAATATGGTGCAAGACCAGTGGAAAATTCCACAAACATCTGTGATTGGTCGAACGGCTGGCCCGAATAGTATATAAGCCGGAACATTCTCTGCATTAGCATGAGCTTTCAGTTAGCTACTACACCACCCTGAACCTGGAAGAAATAAACAGCTATCAAGAACCACTGGAAGTTTGCATCACCACCTATACAGTCCACACCCCACTTATTATTCATTATTAAAACACAAGAAATAAATATAAAACAATAGCGCCGCAAAAACCTAATATGGTTTAAATTATGCCTTTTGAAACTAAAACTTTTAACGGTATTTTATCAATAAATTATTATTTAAGCAAACAAACATACTGAAACTCGGCGGGTATCTAATAGATGCCACTTTTCTCAGATGAAACAAGTCAAATAAATGGTACCTACCTAATACGTAAATAACTATTTTCACGTCTTCAGGACCTCTAATCTCGTCTAGTACGGTAAGTATAGGAATCCATCAAACTTGTCGCAATAATATAATACCCAAGAATTTCTTCACAACAACCGCGCAGCGCTTGTTTGTCAGCTCTATCCATCTCTGTCTTTAGTCCAAAGAGAGTTATTAGGCCATATAAGAGACAAAATAATTAAAATTCATCGATTTAAACGATGCGAGGGGTATTATTAACACTGTGTATTGTAATTAATAAGTTAATCAAGAATCACGCAAGAGTGTGTCGCTTGAATATGCATGAGACTTCGATAGCATTAGGGCGGGGAATAGAGACCGCTAAGATATGGGAATTACACAAAACGACTGCTCAAAAGGTGGGAAGAAGAATCCACTACTGAACGCTGGTGGCCTTCTTTTCTTTTCTCTGTCTTCTTCAGCACATAACTACCCAATTCTGAGTGTAGGTCTTGAATCGCGCATAGGCCTGTTGTAATATTTGCCCACTTCTACTGTTCGAATATTACGAATAGAACCAAACCTTATGCAGACAAATATTCGAATAAAACGAATATTTGAATTATGATCTTAAGGTCTTAAGTCCGGATTGATTTTTTCGGAAGAGTCCGCAAAAAAAATAGTTCTGATAATAATATTTGAATATTCAAATACTAAGCCTAAACACAAACCCCGGTCCCGAATCCAATAAGTTCCTACTCGGTCGGTTGGTCTCATAGGATGCCAGCCATAATGGCATGCCATGATAAAGCCAGGACGCCAGTCTATGCATGTTTCTTGGACTTATCTAAGGCTTTTGATTTGGTGTCGTATGGGTTGCTGTGGAAGAAGCTGAGGACGGAAACTGACCTCCCGGAGGAGCTCGTACGAGTTCTTGATTATTGGTACAACAACCAAGTCAATGTGGTGAGATGGTCTGGGGTGGACTCTGATGAATATAGGCTGAGTTGCGGTGTGAGGCAGGGAGGTGTAACCTCTCCTCGCCTTTTTAATATATATGTGAACAAGCTGATTGAGGGGCTCAGCGGCACTGTAGCTGGCTGCTCTATTGATGGGAAAATGATTAATAACATCAGCTACGCAGATGATATGGTGCTGCTGAGCCCTTCAATCAGTGGCCTTAGAAGGCTCTTGAAACTGTGTGAGGAGTATGCAGAGTCACATGGGCTGAGGTACAACTCTAAAAAGAGTGAAATGCTGGTTTTCCAACCACGTAAATATAAGGTGGCCATAGTGCCTCCTGTATCACTAAATGGGACCATACTGAAAAGGGTTCAGCATTTCAAATACCTCGGCCATTGGGTCTCCGAGGACCTATCTGATGACCTCGACATTGAGAGGGAGCGGAGGGCGCTGGCTGTTCGGGGGAACATGCTGGTTCGCAGGTTCGCGCGTTGTACTAGAGAAGTAAAGATAACGCTTTTTAAGGCATACTGTCAATCTTTTTACACGTGCAGCCTGTGGGCCGGCTGTACTCAGAGGGCGCTCAGCGCTCTCCGCATACAGTATAACAATGTGTTTAGGATGCTGTTGGGGCTGCCTCGGTACTGCAGTGCCTCGGGCATGTTCGCGGAGGCCCGCACGGACGGCTTTCATGCCATAATGCGCAAGCGTGCGGCTTCCCTGCAAGGCCGCGTTCGAGGCAGTGCCAGCAGCCTCCTGCAGGTATTGGCGGACAGGCCGGACTGTCCAATGTGGAGACATTTGGATAACTTACATCTTCTAAAAAAAAAAAATGTAAATAAGTTTTAGTTTTAGTATTTAAGGCTACTAACAACACTATGGATCTCTGTTCTATCCGAAATAAATGTTTATTATTATTATTATAATCAATCGCAAATAGTATATAATATTTAGCGAAGCTAAGGAATTAAATTACCAGGAGACGGGCAGCGTGGGATTCCAACCGCATACTGCAATCGCCAACCCGCCTGCCAAGCGTGGCGATTACGGCTAAACCCCTCGTGGTTATAAGAACCATGAGGGAGGCCTATGTCCTGCAGTGGCCGTCAAATGGCTGATGATGATAATGATTTAGCGAAGCAATAAGCTTCTCTAGACGGAACATCGACGACACCGTAGCGAGACTGCCGCGTGTCACTGCTCTGTGTCCCCGCGCCGCGGGGGGCGGGGCAGATGGAAACTATTAACATTTTAATTACACGCCGAGACACCGCGCCATACCTGCACAGCACTCCGGTTCGGGTATTTATGCCGCTCCGGATATTAACGATATCATAATTCCCATTTGCGGCCATTTATCCACCGCCCGCGACTCCACGGCTTTATCAACGGTAGCACGAAAGAGGCTCATATAACCCTCCGCGTATTATCACTGACCTGGTCCCGAAATAGGATACCGTGTGCCATGGCAACCGATGGAAGTCACCACAAACGTGGACAACTTTTGGATTGATACCGCACTGGGGAACCAAGCCTCTGACCTACTTCTTGGACAGCGACGACACACGGAGGCAGTAAATATAGGTACATAACATACATACTCAGGCCTGTATCCCAGAGGGGTAGGCAGAGACCAGGGTCTGTCCATTGCCACGACCCTGACAGATCACTTTCGCTTCCTCAACATTCATTAGTCGTTGCATGCACCTACGCTGGTTTGCGTACACACGCTACTTTTTATTTTGCTCTTTGCTAATACATTCCCTATTTGATCGAAGTATGTCTGCCTGGGTCGTCACTTACTGGCCCTCCCACCCACATTCGCTCGCATATTTGTTTCAAT
This sequence comes from Yponomeuta evonymella, assembly GCA_963969515.1. NCBI lineage: Eukaryota > Metazoa > Arthropoda > Insecta > Lepidoptera > Yponomeutidae > Yponomeuta > Yponomeuta evonymella. The sequence continues at coordinate 21,003,070 of OZ018350.1, forward strand.
ATAATTACACAGAGTGTAAAGTATAAAAGTTTTTTATTTGACTGCCTCGTTGGTCTAGCGGTATCACTTCTGATTACCATGCCGAAGGTCGTGGGTTTGATTCTCACTGGAGGCCGCCATACATGCATACATGGTCTCATTCTGAGTGTATTCCAATGTTTGTGATCTCCTTGCCTGGTTACCATCTTCTTGTTACTTATCTGTTTATTTTGTTTCTGTGATATATCTTGTTGGCATGGAAGTAGTATGTAGTAGTACATACTACTAACTTCCATGCTTGTTGGTATAATAAATGTCTTTCTTCTTCTTTTCCTCTAATCCCCGTGGAGTCTGGGGCTGACACAAGGGCTTCTATGGTTACCATAGCGCAGGGTAATCGTAGTTTGGGACTAAGACAAAATATTGTGTTGTGTGGAAGTTATTGTGAATACGGAATCAAGTTAATAACTCCTTACGAAAGTTGTAGTTATTATTATTATTTTTAAATAAGTGTACGAAAACACTATCATGTTAAAATGAACACGTTTAGTATTTATTGTATCGGCTTTGTCACTTTGATACACGAACTTGCTCTTCCGAAAATGGAACTAAAAACTTTTTGGAAGAAATTCATGGAAACTGCCCGGATACATTATACAAATTAATACATTACGACTGTCATTATTTTGAATATATATCTGCTTTGAGTTAAATTATTACGTATTATTCTCTTATTATTTTGCGTATGGCATGCAGCGGGTTAAAGTATGAAAGAGAGGCCATCAATCCACTCGGTCACTTCCTCGTCGTGATTTTTACGAATACCTCCCTTTATGGACCGCAACGGACAGTGGTCAGTAATGTGGCACATAGTTTGCATCTCTCCGGATCTGCAGGTGGGGTCTGTACCGAACTGCCACCTACGCATCAGATCGGCGCATCTGCCCTGCGAGGTTCGGCATCTCTTCATTTGTGTCCAGTATCTGCGAGGTAGATTAAATCCAAAAACACTCTTATGAAACCTCATCGAAATCAAATACAGTCGATGGCACAAGAAATTTTAAATGCGTGCATACCGACGACTTTTTTAATTTAATAATGTTAAGGTTTATCAGAAGTCGATAAACCTGCCGACAGCTGCTCTCAACTGTATAGAAAGAAGCGCAGGAACGCGTTACAGTGGAAAGAAGTTTTTATTTCCTGTAGATTGAGTTTGTGAAGGAAAACCGCAGCGGGCGAAGTTCCGAGCAGACCACACACCGACGTCGGACTTGCTCCTTTTACACTCGCCGAGTGAGATATCGATTTACAATCGCTCCGCGAATCGATTTAATCGCTCTTCCTTTTGTATTTTTTTAATCAATTAATTCGGGAAGCCCCGATTCGACGCCGATTAAAAAAGTTTTAACATCTTTATGTAATTTATTAGCTTTTTGCTTCGAGCGTGCGTATGTTGGGCAGTATTACTCGATGAACGAATACAATTTAGTTAATGTATGAAGCCTACAACATGGAGACGGTGCTAGAAAATGCGCTGTGTTGACTAAATTTCTATTATACTTTGATACCGCGGCAGATGTTATCGTTGCTAAGTGTCTGCCTTGTTGGGTGTCTCGGACATTGATATATCATAGTTACTTTCAACAATCGGACAGAAACAAGCTTGTTTGGAGTTTTTACGAGATTAGCATCACAGCGGTCTACGCCGGTGGCCCCGACTATTGTCTAAAAGGAGACATTTATATTATTTCCCTCTTCAAATAAAAAGACCTATCAGTTACGAATAAAAAACTTTTCATCGAAACAAATCTCATTTTTTGTCTCGGTTCAGTCCGCAACCAGATAATGAAAGAAGCAGAAGTTCCATTCAGGAATGACGAATATCGTCTTGAAGTCTTGACGATAGTCCTCAACATTATTTCTGCATTAAGACAATAAAGTTTTTTGTTCTTGTATTAGATGGCACTCAATAAATAGGTAACAGTTTGTAGTTTAATGTAACACACATGCCAACAATCTGATCTTGACTTCAAGTCGTCTTCTAAGCTTAAAAATTGACCACTTGTGATATATCAGTAGTCTTTACATAAACATTATATTTGTATAAATAACCTACCATAACTAACCTTCTGCTGTTACAACACTAACCCAATAAAGTCCGGCGAGCGGCGGCCGGCGGACTCACATGAAGAGTTTATCAGAATATTGTGGGACAAACACAGTTTGGCTCTCCGCCGCGATACGAATCTCCCAGCCTTGCGCAATAAAATCTACAAGAGCTCGATGCCAGGACTATTGATACTGATATCAGCAGGACTATCTTTATTGAGTAATTTATGACGTCATCTGGCGATAAAGGGTTGACACTGACTCTAGTCTAAATTTGAAAACTATTTTAGTGTTTCAAAAGTTTATTTTTTACTATACTTTCACTCTGTATGTAGTTATTATTATAAATATTTAATAAGTTTGGTTTAAAAGCGTAGACAAAACTACGCTAAATAGAGTTAATGCATTTTTCGAAAGAACACACACTAAAAACAACTCAACTGTAGAAATCCATAAAATCTACTTTGTACTCAGTATTATTTTAAAATTTCCGTGAACAAAGACAACGGTAATACAGTGTTTTGTCTCAATAAAGATACTATTGTTACCATATTTATGGGCGCGTATAAAATAACAAATCGGCGTGCGTCGGCGGGTGGCCGAGCCGGACCGAACTTAGCCGATTGGACACGAAAGATTCCAGCTTACATCAAGAACCGTACAGAAAGCACTAGTCTGACAGTAAATTTCTTCCAAGTTGGGTACCTAAATGCAAAGCTCTGAAAAGAGGGGGAATCCTAGTTGACTATGCAGATATACCAATTCACAAACAGCATCGTGTCTTTAATTCTTCCCTGATGCTCTAGAGTAGACCCAACAGGAGATCTTTTGAGCAGTCAACCAGTGCGCTTCCAGCGCGATGTCTGAAGAGCAGATGTTGACACTTTGGACGTAAAATAAAAGAACGAGATGTCAATAAAAAACCAGACAAGTGCGAGTCGGACTCTCCCATCGAGGGTTCCGTACAAATTTATAGCTACATATTATAAATAGTTCATGAATCAAGTCACGTAGTTTTCCCGAGTTTTTCCCGAATTTCAAAGGTATTTTTTTATTATTTAATTATAAGTGTATATTTTTAGACTCCTCCCTGTATTTGCAGTATAACACGATATTAATTGCCAAATTTCATAGTTCTAGGTCCAATAAATTTTGATTCCCTTGAGTGTCGAAATATAAGTTTTTTCGGCATAAACAGCCATATCTTTTTTACGTTAATTTTAAAGTTAGGTTTTTTTTACCGTTTCAAAAGACTGTAGACTTAAGTATATGGTTTCAATTCCAACTCGATACCATCACGCGTTACCATGATAAAGGGTCTTGTCAGGCAGACGGACGGACGGACGGACAAAGTGATCCTATGAGGGTTCCGCTTTTTTCCTTTTGAGGTACGGAACCCTAAAAAAGTTACTTTCTAAAAAAGTCTGTCTCACCAACATTGACTGATCACATTACAGGAAAGTATGAATGTTATTCGGTGAAGTTTCTGTTTTGGGACTGCTTGCAGACGCTATGCGACATCATTTTCTGTAAAGTGATGCCGTAAACAAGACCTTATTACAACGTTTTTAGGAAACTGCTTCGTAACGTTGGAGCAATTGTTCACGCTATCAGGAAGATTTCTGTGTTATCCTATTCTATTTCTAATTGCAGTCTCAGTGTGGTTAAATATTGGTATTTTGTATTCACAATACAATATGAATACCTGCGGTATGTTGGCGAGGGTCATTGTGAAATTGCGGTCAACTATCGGTCGAACAGTTACGCCTTATTTATATTATAAATGTACCTAAATTAAGAGTCTTAGATACCTACTCTAAACTTCACCTACACATACTTAAACTCACCTCTCATATTTTGTTCCACCACAAGGTTACAATGGTCTTTGGGATGACCTTGGATTGTTAAAAGCGACTTTCATCATAATTTCCGAGTTGCCCCGATATGGACAAAGCCTTTCAATTACGGGCCTTATTGTAAGAACGAAATTGTTTTGCAAATTGGTAGCCCAAAGTGTTTCCATCAATCAAGATTGTGCTGCTTCGTAACAACCTTCATTCTGAAATGTATTCTCACCAAAAATGTGTAGACGGTCTGATTTATAGCTGCATATCGTATTTCATTCAGACATAGTTCTTGGGATCGAATAAATAAATAAATAAATGACTTCTACACAATGCAATCACTTGTCCCGGTCCCAAACTAGGATAATTTGTGCTATGGTAACCAGGAAAGGGCATCACAAACATGGAAATACACCCAGACTGAGGCCATTTGTACAAATATCCGGCGGCCCCAGTGGGAATAGAATCCGAGATCTCCGGCATGGTAATCAGACGTGATACCGCTAGACTAGCAAGGAAGTCAAACACAAAATAAAAAGTTTTTATTGGATTTGTACGCTCTCACAATTAATTTCTAATTCTAAAGTCACTGCTCGATTTATAGGAGTAATTTACAATATTATATAAGCGATTTTAACATATAAATAAATTCAGTCGAAAATGGCTCTCTATTGGGCTTCTATCCTCGTTTTTTTTCGTACGAATGATATAACACAACTTTTTCATTGAACAATCCTTCTGGCTCCTATCGTACCCCAGTAAATGTTCCAAAAACCTTGAAAGATCATTTCTGCGCACCGGGCGGTAAACAATAGAGTGAAAAGTAAGAGAAGCTGTCACAATAACGTGACAACGGTGAGCGCGCCGCGAGGGAGAGCCGGAGAGCACAATGCACATGTGACCCTTGCGAGAACTCCTGCTGCGGCTGAGAAAACGCCATCAAGTCACATACAAGTCAAAAGACTGAGAAAGGAGTTGTAGAAAGCCCAGCTCTCTTTAGATCAGAATCCAAAATAAATAAACCATACACACTTTGTTTACAGCAGAACTCCGGGCATACGAGAGTTTTCCTATTATGTGCCAGACTGTATTTCTGGTGCCAGAGAGGCCATCTCTAATCGTTACTTGCCTCATGCATTCAGGTCTGAAAAAAATAACAGACAAAATTCAGTAGTTTTAGGGGTAAATTTGCGATTGAAAATGAAGGTAAAATGCTAATGGATGTTATGGAATTTCTACTTGAAGACAGTCTGGGCGCTATCTTGCGATCTAACAGGCCTTCTGTATTTAATCTAACAGGCCTTCTGTATTTCATAATGTGTATACTGTAACTACCTACAGTCTTATAAACGCAATTTCGTATATGTATGTGTTCGTGGGAATGATGCGGTGCCGGGGGACATGGAGTATCACGCGCTCGATCTCGCGGGGTAGCCAGAGACAATGCCAGATGCTATCGCGGCTCAATGTGCGGCCGGTGAATGAATGCGTTGCTCTGACATGTATACTCGAGACATCATCCTCTACATCCGGGCACTCTAACTGAGTTACATTTCGGGCGACTTTGCAATGAAATTGTAAAGGTTGCTGCACCGACGACTGTACACACACCTAGTTAACCTTTAGATATTGGGCTCTACCCTGTCGTAATTTTAAAGCCATAGAGTTGAATTTGGATTGTCGTGCACAGATTTGCTATCGCTTTGTAAAGTTGTGTTGGACACAGTTTAATTTTATGAAACGTGTGGGACATCATGCGGTTGGGGGATCCTTTGGAAATAGGGTTGAAATTTGTCTTTGGTACACTCATATTCTAATCTGCTTTCGTCCAATATAACGATTATCATTTTTAGCACTGCATTTGTACTAATACTTGGCGTGGTATAGATCAAATGATAGTGAGCAATTAGGCGCACACCGCACGTGGAGAAAAAGGATACCCTTTCACCTATATTAGGTTCGGCCAAATAATAGCGATAACAATTTCTTAACGTTCGATCGTTATTTCCACATAGGAATGGGAGGAAAAATATGAGAATAACATGGAAGCCTTTATAGACTCTCGGGCTCCGTGGGACTCCGCCGCGGAGCGCCGCCGGTGGTCCCCGGCGGGGGGCGCTTCAATGGACGTAGATCATTGTCGATGGATCGGGGCGAAGTATGGACGGACTATACCTATACATGTCAACCGATAATGTTGCCAACAAGACGTTCCTTGTGAATTGTTGTTTTAATTGGAAGTAAAGCTGCAGAAAAAACCTGGCTAATACCTTTGTATCTTTGTTGCAAATTGTAGAGTGAGTACACATACATTACATAAACTCACGCCTGAAGTGCAGAAGGGTAGGCAGAGGCCAGGGTTTGCCACTTGCACTCGCTGAGTGCGTAATACCGTTGAATTTTAAGTAATACGTGTAAAGATCGAAGTGCTGTTTACTGTATGTATAATCGAAATTGGCCGCGATTTCTATACAACGCGTCGCGTCTTTACCGCGCCCTCGCCCCGTCTCTTCTGTGTGGGCTTCGTCCCGTTTTTTACAGTAGTACATTTTGTATGAACGAGAATTGGATTAACGACGCATCCCCACGTCTCTTCTATGTGGCCGCTAGCAAACTTTACACAAAATAATCCGTTTTCCTCGCGCAAAACATTTTCGTTACTACGGTAAGCAAAATGAAAAGTGGTTTTGTACATTGAAAACAGATTGTTTTTTGTAATGTTTGATGAAAAACACGAGCGGGAAACTCGGCTATAGAAGATCTTACACTTTGTTACGCCGTGGCTTACTATTGCACACGAGCACGTTTTTCTATGTCATAGCAAGGCATAGCCGCATAACCTCCAGACAGAATCCATAAGTCTACACACGGGTGCTATACTACGAGTATACGCGCAACACACGCCGTGCTGTACCGCGCTATACACGGTGTCACAAAATCTCGAAACCCGTGTTCGTATTGACGAGTAGAATTCCCTTTTTCGCAATTATATGGCGATTTTATTCCACCCTGTATGATTTAAAGCGCATGTAAGATGCGCTTTAACTGCAAATTTAGTTCAATGCAAGCTGCAGGTTCATTTCGCTAGCCAGTTGGTTGCACATGCGATTGTCGCGGGCGGTCGGGCGGTCGCTGCGGTTATGATCCGCGTCTAATGAAGCAGACACTCACCTCAAAAGTTTAATGGGGAGGGACAGAAGCGCTTTTAGTGTGTTATAATGTCAAGGAAAAACTTTCCTATACCCTGTACCCTGTTTTCTCACAATTCAGAATCATTCTCTAACTCGTATCGCTTATTTCATGCTTTTTGGGGTATAATTTCCAAAAAATGCATTGACGATAATAATAACTTCCACACAACACAACTTGTCCTAGTCCTAAACTAGAATACACTGCGCTATGCTAACCAGGTAAGGAAATCAAAAAAATGATAACACACCCAGACTGGGGCTCTTTGTACAGGGTACAGCGGCACCTAGTGGGCATCGAACCCACGACCTCCGGCAGGGTAATTAGATAAAAACGCGCCCGTCGGCACCTTGTCTCTGTTTAATTGATGTATTAATCGATCTATAAACATTTATTCTATATAAACATTGCTTCTGGCCCCACACTAGGATACCCTGTGTCGTGGGAACCAGAAACAACGACATCACAAACACGTAAACATCGGTTTTTTTTTTGTCCCCAGCCGGGATTCGAACCCTATGACGATATTTGAATCGTGTGATTTTAAAACGACACATGTCCTTTCATTACAACTTTGCAGGAAATAGAAAAAACTGTTTTATTCAAATACTAATATCTACAACAGCAATATTTTAGCATATTATATTGATTTCTGTATGAATAAACTACAATTTTTTTTCTAATGTAAATCAATAGGTAGGTGTAAATAATTTAATTAAAAAAAAATGGTCAAGTGTTATTTTAAAAAACACATGTGACTTGTGTTGTTTTAAAATCACACGATTCATTTACAAGCTTCAATGAAAACGATCCACTGCTCTTCTACATTCTGTAACACTAATGGGCAACTACACATCGCGGGCGCATTGTATGCAAAGCCATCGCTTTGTTCGCTCCGCCATAAAGTTTTATCTAGTACGCGCGAGCGGTTAGCCGGGGCCATTAGAAAACTTGTTAGTTTTAACTCGGAAACTCTATTACGTCTCAATTGCAAGCTCCAACTCCAAGATTGCTTTCAAGACCTTTTTATTACTTCGCTATTTCGTTTTTTCGCAATCAATTGAGTTCGACGACAAAGAGGAACGATCTAGCTGTAGATCGTTCAATTGGTCCTCTGCCGTCCGCGGCGGCAATTAGTTGATTGTCGCTGCTCATCCTCTCGACACAGACTAACACGTGAACAGAACTACATACTTTAGAAGAGCGCTAAAAGGTACGAATGATAAAATCAACTTATGTAACTTAATTGCTACATCGTTCGAATACAAAAAATACGGATAACAACATGAGCAGCCTATATACGTCCCACTGTAGGGCACCGGCCTTCTTTCAGGGAGAGAGTATGGGCTTAATCACCACGTGTGCCCACTGCGGATTGGCGATTTCAAGCGCTGAGGTATGGGAATAGCTCAGACACTCAGGTTTCCTCACGATCTTTCCTTTACCGTTAGCGAGTGGTATTGCTACTATTGTGAAGTTTCACAAATTCACAAATGTACATAACTTAGAAAACCAAGTCATAGGTACATGCCCGCATTGGGGATCGAACCTGGGTCTCTCGCTTCCGAGTCCGATGTTCTACCCACTAGGCTACCACCACGGATAATAATAAATCATTTATTTCAGGCAATCAGGGCCACACAAAAAATACCTTAAACAAATTATAAATGCAACATAACAAGTAAGTACGTTATCCACTGCTGATGCCGGTCTCATCTACATCGCGTCGTCTTTTATGTTCACTGAAATCTTTACTAATATTATAAATCTAAAGGTATATTTAAATAACTGATTTAATCATAAATGATGATACATTAACACTTAGCATCTTCTTGTTTGCCAGTTTGTATTTTTTTTGACGCACCAACGGAGATGTTTGGGTCGGCGAATGACATAGTCTGCTTTTTATTCTGGGCCAACGTAACTAGTTGCGGGAGCAAACAGATGCATACAAATAACAACCTTGCAATGGAATAAATGCAAGATAAAATCTCGATTTCACACCCGTACTAATAGTTGCTATGGGTTACACTTGTAGACAATGTGTCGCTGGGCGACAGAGTTGACTTTACACTTGTAGACAATGTGTCGCCGGGCGACAGAGTTGACTTTCTATGTGTAACCATTTTGTCGCAGCGCCACTAATTGCACTTGACACTGCAGCGTGACACTTGCGAGTTCTCTGGACGGATATAGACATCGCCCTAGCCTAGAACTGCACTTGGGAGACATGTGTAAACTGGCCCTATTTGCCGGACGACTTTACTATCAAGATAGAATTTAACTAATACCATAAGTCATTCTTATCCTGATCGTAAATTTCGTAAAACGACAAGCTTGCTGACATTTATTTCGTACAACTTAATTATATCAAATATTGGTTGATGGACTGTATACTTATCTGCCAACGGTTCTGTTTAAAAAAATCCCCTACATTTTTATTTATTTCGACAACCAGCTTCAACAGTATAGTCGAAAGTGTACAACCTAGTGTGGGGTCACCGTTACTCTAAGATATTTACACATGTTAAATCGTTTACAGTCTAAGCATTGTGTAAGTAACATTTATTTGCCTCTGTGTATTATTCTTTACGATAATAAATATTATTTGATTTGATTTGATTTGATTTGATTTGATTTACATACGTGCAGTGACTTTGCAACAAAAGTGTAACTGTCGCATATACATTGACAATAGAGTGCGGAGTGCTTATTAAGGACACGAAACAAGCCACTCTGAACAAGAGCCCAATTCGGCTTAGCGGGGAATAACTTGATACCCCCATAATTATCCCGAACATGATTACTGTCCGTAAATAGTAGATTACCCTCTGCCCTCTTTACTGTGTCCCCTATCGCGTTCCTGATTGGTCGCCGTAATTAATAGAGACATTCTAGTACAGAGGGCCTTTGTGAGTAAACACGTCGTGTTCATCGAGATAGTCTTACTCCGTACTCGCCTGAGTATTTCAGATCTATTAGACAAGTAATTCATTCATGCTCGCTAGCTTAGCGACCCAAGGTAGATCTTGGCTTCCACAGACAAAGAACGCCTCTTAGTCTCCCTGTCCTGACTTTCCAATCGTCTACCTAAAACTTGCACAAGTACCACTGTACTATCTTTTTCCAACAATACATTGCCGTCCGACCTGCAGAAGTCGCCCAACGCGACATACGCCATATTTCTCTTTGCATATCCTGTGGGACAACCAGCGGAGTCTTTCGGATTACTGTATAAAACAGTTGTTACAAAACAGTTACTGTATTTATACCATATAAAACATCCCTATTTGGCCTAAAATTGGTCAGACGTGGGCTAAATATATAAAAAATAACAATAAACACGACTAAGTAGAAGCGAGGCCAAAATATAATTAACCCAGGTCGAAAGTAGCAAGCGATAGTGCGTATTATTGAGTGGGTCTTTTCTATCTCACTAACGCAATTAATTATGATTTTACCGCAAATTCTTGGTTTGTGCATGACGGAAAGACGCCAGCAGGAAAACTAAGGGCATAAATGAAATAGACCGCCAAGTGAACAGTAAGTGTGATACATGGTGCTATTAACACGTGTTCATTATCTCCTGCTAATTCTGTACTAAATGCCATCTGGCTTACATGTCGCCGCTACTGAACATTGTGCCTAGCTGACCGCCCACGCGGCTCTATCTACTTATATATCTATCAGCTTATATTGCCTGACGATGATCCTTTATTCCTTTGACGAACTTCAAAGCACTACATACATGATTTGCCAAACGCCAAATTGGGTACCATCCTCATCATCTTTGATCAACCTACTTACTGGTCAAATTAACACGAACCCCCGGTTTCTCGTGGATTATAAATCTGTTAATATGAGTAGGTAGTTGTTGTAGTTGTATGTCATGATAACTTTGAACAGTTATCAGATTGTATGAATGTTATTCCGGATTATTCTTATAAATTTGTTTAAAAGTCCGGCCAGGCCAATGAGGTATTATGTAGGTACTACGTGCTTTAGGTAGAGGCGGCATTTTGTAACTTTTGTGGCGCATAATTATGATTTAGCAGCACTTAGCGATTACAACTGACTAAAGAAGAGCGTTAGTATCTTGCGATCTTTTTCTCGTATAAGTCAGTGTCTGTTATATCTTCAGAGTAATTCCACACTTGTTGGTCGTTTATCTCGCAAGTGGGGAGTTCATTGCCAGCGTATTCCATCAGCTGAGTGGTGGCTCAAGTAAACGAGGTGCGACGCCGCAGTGTAGCTGGAGCGGAGACAAATGCATCAATCACGTGGGATCAGCCGCTCGCTCTATATTTTATTTATTTATTCGCCGAGATGTCGCCGCGAGTTACTAATGTCTCGTGGATGTAGAAGCTCCATGGCTTCTACAGACGAAAGGGACACTTTTAAGCAACCATTATGAAACCGCGTTTATAATGTTTAACATTGTAAAATTTAAAATTTCTATAATTTTATTTTCTTGACCATATTTTTTTAAATTTTTCAAAAGTAAAGTCATTCTTGTTTAATTATTAAGAATTTGGCTCCTGACGCTGATTGGCAAATCTTTACACTACGATGCCGAACTTGGTTAAGCTCGGTTAGAAAAAGTAAACCAGCTCCAAATGCCTTTTCCTTTTGGATCTCGATAAAGAATGGTGCTCCTACGGCTGAGGAGGCTGCCGGCGGAGCGATGGCGGATCGCGCTATGAATAATTCCGTCAAGCAGTTTCCGAATGCCACCAAATGTTTCCGCGAGACATCGGTAGACCAACCGAACGAACGCTCGCGCATAATCGTGCTTTAAGTCTAAATTATTTGACGAGACCGAGGTATAATCGCTCTAGTAGAATAGAATAGTTTATTAAAATCAAGTTTCACAAAATAAAGTTAACAAAAATACTGTTTACATAACAAAAGAGGAACGTACATGATTGCAACATATTGGCTGTTAACAATTTTGGTGTAACTGTGGTCCCCACACTAGGCCGAGCCTATATCGTAGGGGCCGAGGAACGATTACTAGATTTGAGATTTTTTTGCCGTTGAATTTCAACCAACTTACAACGCTGAATGATTTAATTATTTCTCAATCTTCAATTCCAATAGTCTTCACATTTCCAATCCTCTTTGTTCTGGGCAGGACTGAGCCAAATTGCTGGAAGGTCTACTTCAGTCAATTTAATGTGCAATCTATGATAAACTGCCGCTCTATTCCAACAAACAAAAAGTTGAAACATAACAGCCAAAAAACAACCATTTGCAAGCGTTTGATCAAGAGTGCAGTGCGTGCAGCGACTAAAATGACGTAATTAGTTGAGGACAATAAAGGGAAAGAAGTTTGACGGAGTCATGTCAAGTGGCAAACTTTGATCTCTGCCTGTCCGTTCGGAACACAGGCGTGTGTTTATGGTTACAAACTTTGATCTCTGCCTGTCCGTTCGGAACACAGGCGTGTGTTTATGGTTACGAACTTTGGTTCGCTTTTGTTCGCCTAGTCTGTCCCCAAGACAGGTGCCGCTCCCATCAAGATGCACCATCAATCTCACGACCCGTTGCTGACACCGCTGTGTCCTGTGTGTCACACAGAAAACCAGCTCCGTAGAAAGTGCAAATAATGACTAAAGCAAAATTGACTATCTGTCTAAATATCCGTCAGTCTTCCGTCTATCTCATTCATTTCTTTCCGTTGCAAATACTATGGTATCCATAAAATCATACAGTTAAAGACTTATCAACCTATCTATGTGAGTTAGACAACATAGGAACGCGAACACAAATGTCCAAAATACAAAAGTTGATCAGTCGTCAGGTATTTAACTGCATGCACTTTGATGCGTAGTGATGTGAGAGGGATATGTAATTTAAAAAAAAACGGCTTCTACCAAAACGGGCCTTCTTTCTATACTTACCGAAAGTCGCCAGTCTTGCGGAAAAACGGAATCAAAAAGACACATTCAACTAGCAATCTCTAGCCGCCGGATGGATAGTTGTCGGCTCGCTCCACTGAAGCCGGTGTTCCTCGCTGACAGATGTGCGGAGATATAGCGCGGTTTGAGTGATTCTTTTGTCATGCTAACGTCCTTACCCTCGATATTATGAAGTAAGTTGGTTATGTCATGACTATACTTAGGCATATATCGCGATAATGATCGTTCCATATCTTCTCTTCTTTATTTTTGTAAACTAGTTCCATACTCAATGTGGTATCATAGGTATTAGACAGACTATAGCCACACAGATTCAGTGAAACAGAGATTGACTCCATTATATTAAAATTATATATATTGCAGAATTACGGTCGACCCTGTTAAGATATATACGGATTATTTTTTTCATTTTATCGAGCTTATTAAGCTTGTGAGCTCACAAGCACGATTCATTTCTTAACTATTTTGTTACATTAGATGTCAAACAATCTCTTAACACGTATTGATTTGATACAAGTCGATAAAGACAAAAAACCGCCTTTAAAATATGCACAAATAAGAAACGACACTTCACTAATTTTAACACTTGGTGGCGCTGACATCATTCGTTATCGCTCTATGGTTGTGTCCATAATGCCGTGCCTTTGAAAATTAAAGCGTTTAAGGATTTTCTCACAGATCCCGTTAAGATTTCTGCTGAAATAAGCTCGCCATGTACACTTTTTAATTCTGTAAATGTTTTGTTTTATTCATGTAATTTTATGTGTGCAATAAAGTATAAAGTATAAAATAACTTAACCAAATTTATATTGGACCACTTCTGAGATACTTACAAAAAAGAATCAATGAAATTGGACAACGTAGTAAAGAATTATCGCTGAACTTACACTATGTAATATATATTGACGAATTAGGCACCTCACCTTTTATTGAAGTCGGTTGAGCAGAGCCTAGTGCGTGAGCCCAGCCGAGCCGAGTCGAGCTGCAGCCGGCCCGTCCCAGGTGAATTATTCACGAGACAGTTCCGCGGTGCCGAAGATTCCAACCGACTAGCATCAGGAACAGTAGGATCGCCTGATAGGAGTTATTTTGGCAGGTTCAGCTGCTTAATAAACGTGCGGCAGTGATTTCGAGTTATGACTGGCTCACTGCTTCATAACATAAACGACGTCAGCTCTTTTTTGTTGTGCCATCTCTCTCCTATATCTCTCTCAAATCAATCATTTATGCTTGTTCAGGTTGAGGTAAATTATCTCACTAATGGAAAACTTAAGTTTTGTACTACTTAGATGTAAAACACTGTAACAGTCCATAAGTAACAAAATCTATAAGTAGTTAGTTTTTTGTGTTCTTCTGTTTTCTGACACCGTGTACGAATGACGAGGGCGTCCGTCCGACCAGCGGGCCTGCAGGTGACATGACCATTGCCGCATTTAGCACTACTGGAGTTATGTAACTAACGTAACTGTAAATGTACCATTTGATTTTCCTAATTCTTTCGTGTTCAAAACTTTGCCTTTGAATTCCACAATAAATATGAAACAAAGATAAAAATCGTCATTAAAATGTTGTTTTGCAAATTAACCTCCTTAGTCTCGAACTTGAATTGTTATTTTTAAGGTCAGGACTGAGGAGGTCAAGAGCTTACATAGTATGCAAGTAAAATGGATGGTACGCATTACGCAAGCTGTCTTGCCTCCCCACGGGGTCCCGCTAGGCTGACGCACACCCCACGAACTGATTTCTCATGCATTCGTATTGGAGTGGCTTGGGCTTGATTTAATTCACTGTTTTCTCATGTGTGTTTTCATTTGATTTTAAAGAAGTTTTTGTTTTTTCCAGGTAAGTGCACCGAACCCATCTTTTGGTGACGGAATAAATGACTTCCTCCCATTGAAATGTTCCAGGTCGAGGCGGTAAGTGTCGAAAGTAAAAAAAGTGATTGTACTCGAAAGTAAAATAAAATACTCGCAAATGCCTAGACAACATATTGGCTTTCAGACTTTATTTTGTTTTTTGAAAGACACTGCATAACAGCGTAGGAGTAGTGTAATATTTCTTACAAGAAGACCTGGCAAAGTCTCAATACACTATGGGAATGTTCTGTATTTTTTCTGTTCTATGATTTTGTCTTGTTATAAACTTGTTTGAAGCGTTTTCCAGTTCCAACAAATCGTTTCCTCTCAAACATCGCGACGACCACATTAATATTAGTTGTCAGCAACACGACAGAGACCGGCGTTTCTTCCGGCGTATGCATCGATGTCGAAACAGTGGATTGTACTCGGCTGGCGACTGACGACCGACCGGTCGGTGCCGGACTCGTGTCGGTTGGTTTTCGATGTACATGGACATCGTGGTTCGGCAAGTCCTGACTTATATAACATTTATTCGTGTTCAAAAATGAAATAACTCCTTTGATTAAATAATTTCAGGAAATGATAAATTAAATAACCCACCATAAGACGCCCATAAACTCTTAACTTCAAACGGTTAGATGAGGATGGCTGAGAATAGCAAAAACTAGCATGCCTTCGAAACCTATGTCCAGTAGTAGACGAATGTGGGCTGATTGAAACTGGAAGTGAATGTGGAAACGCCTAGTCTTAAAAGTGACAAAGCTGTTGATATATAAATCGACACATTTGCTCCATGGTTACTCCATGCACGTGCCCACAGCCAAAGTTTTCTCAATTAGCGATGCAGAGAAGACAAGTCTGACGATAGAGCGGGAGTTTTTGTTTTATACCTGGTGTCGTGCTTTGGATTTTTGCATGCATCAATCTCCTGAGTTCCTGTCGTATATCGTATTAGTTGGTGAACGTCGGCCTCACATTCGAGAGGTCCTAAGTTTGATGCTACTTTTTTCGTAATCTACGATAGTTTAAAAAAGAAAACCTTTCTGAATCATCCATTTTTTTTGTCCTCGACTTGATAAGCTCTGTGCTATTAACTCAATTTATTTCTTGGGTCTATAATTACAGTGTTTTTAGTACAAAGTTTTGTCCTTCTGACGTTTCATTTCTTCTGCGGTGTGTGGTCGGCTTGTGAAGTGTTTTAGTGTATTCGTGTAGGTGTCGAGACACGGTATCGTTTACGGATAATTGATTTAATAACGTCAATATTATTGGCCTCCCCGACGCGCTATTAGTACGAGCTTTAATGAAATTATAGTGCATTATCAGATAATTGCGATCTCTTTCCTTTCCCGGCATAATGACAGGGACGGGCTTGCAAATTAGGTTCTTAACGTGACTACAGTGATTGCTTGCGTGTAATGACGTCGGACAACTTGTTTTTGGTGTTTTGATCCATGATAAACAGGGAATCCTAGTTTGGGAGCCAGTAACCAAGAATGTAACCCTGTTTAACAATGAAGCTTTTTTGATGTCTATTTTAGAATGTTTATGAAGCGAAATAGGGTTGGTCTGGATTGTGAAAAGTGGTCTCTGTCCACCCCTCTGGGTATACAGAGGTAAGTTTATGTGCTTTACCACTAGAATGATATGATGAGATAAGA
The DNA here is from genome assembly GCA_963969515.1 of Yponomeuta evonymella. NCBI lineage: Eukaryota > Metazoa > Arthropoda > Insecta > Lepidoptera > Yponomeutidae > Yponomeuta > Yponomeuta evonymella. The sequence continues at coordinate 21,019,632 of OZ018350.1, forward strand.
ATACTAGTAATAATTTAATAAATCGCACCGCAGTTATCCAAAACCCATTAACAAAACAAAGCTTCATTTATCACTTCCTTGATTTTCCTCTTATTTCAAACAATACTGAATATTTAACTCTAATCCGGTCCACCGGAGGCGTTGCTTGTATCCAATTTTTTTAACAAATTAAAAAGAAATCCTATTTCATTCATAACGGAGCCGTATGTGTTCGCATGTAACCAGGTAACAGCAAGTTAAATACAACATTGTCACAAGTTCGACGCTTGCGTCTAGTCAGCCCGACTCAAGAGCATAGAAGCGTCGATCACACTCATATATCTTCAAAGTACTTTTCTGGCATTTAATTGCATCTAAAGTCAAAGTGTCCTCCATTTGTAGACTGCCATTAGGTGCCAAAGGAGAATGGTCATGGATAAAAAGTTGGTGGTGTGAGCAGAGAGTGTAATGAAATAGATTTCCGTATTATCAGTATCATATCCCTAGAGAAACGTGAAATTCTTTCCTATTTCCTCTGTACAGCTTCCAAAATTTGTAATTTTGTATTAATATAGGAGGTCATATTTAACTGAAACTTTACCGCGCGGAACCACCGCGGTTTATCTACCGCCGCAGTTTACGGCGACGAAACGAAAAGCTAAATATTCCGGACGTTCACCACTCATCGAAATATTCAAAACAGTCGAAAATACCATTGGTTTTGAAATTCTACAGAACAAACAACAGAATTGCTTCATGACTTTTCCGAAATACTTCCGTCTTTCAATTTGGCTGGTCAATCCTCGATCACGCACCATTGTTGCCCTAATAATGTCCCCGTTAAACCGCGAACGCGGCTAGTGGCACGCCTATGATGTGTGTCAAATCGCAAATTGTTGACATTTGACGTGGACAAAGCTAGCACTGTGTAGTTTAGGGCAACACAATGCGATCGTTTGCCACGCGCAGAGCGTGTCCAAAAGGAATACAGGCTATGTTTTATGTCCATCAAGGCCATGTCAGGCAAACGTCAACGTTTGCGGTTCCTTTACCTGGGTTTGAAGCGCTCAGCTCCGCAGTGGTCGTTGCCACATTATAGGCAGCTCGGAGCCGGCAAGATAAATCTCTGTTTAACAGCCGGCGGTAACCCGGGACAAAGCGCCATCTCGCCGCATTGTTCCTGGCCCGTAACAAACAACGCAGAAGGTCACAGCTGATATTGGTTGCTGCAAAAAGTGGTACATTGAATATCCTCTAATCATCGATAAATGTTTATGCTAGGCGCGGCAAAATTCTACTCGTAAAATCAATTCTTTCTCCAATATTTTGTAAACCTAAACTATTTCTGCCTCTGAGAAAAGACTTGTTTCTTACTATAGGGTAGGTTATTGTGTACAGGGTTTTACAAACCAAAATTGGGGTTTCATTAGCAACACTTACTATGGGGTAAACTTTAAAACTGTGAAGAAACTTCCTTACATTTAAATGGCATAAGCGTCAACTTTAAATGACATAAGCGTCAAGCTGCACTTGAAGACGTATTCAAACTTCGGGACTGGGAAGGATCTGGCATCATCATAAATGGCGACTACCTATATCACTCACCTTCGATTCGCCGATGACATAGTGATTATGGCTGTGACCCTGGAAGATTTGAGTTCAATGCTTAATAACTTGAACAGAACTTCTAACAGAGTGGGTTTTAAAATGAACATGGACAAGACTAAGATAATTTCAAACTCCTATCAACGTTCGCGGCTCTGAGCTCCAAGTTGTTGACCACTCTCACCACACGCACACTCCTTTATTTTTTAATTAATACATGTAAGCATGTTTGTTTGTGTGGCGCCGGATTTAGAATAGCGTCACTCCATTTCCTTCCGTGGATGTCGTAGAAGGCGACTAAGGAGATTAATTACCAGGAGACGGGCAGCAGCGTCTTCCTGAGATTCCAACCACATACTGCGATCGCCAACCCGCCTGCCAAGCGTGGCGATTATGGCAAAACCCTTCATGGTTATGAAAACTACGAAGGAGGCCTATGTCCTGCAGTGGGCGTCAAATGGCTGATGTTGATGATGATGATGATGATGTTTGTTTGTGGAAATAAATCATTCATTCATTCATTCATTCCTTCCCTATGTATACCTGGGATAAACGGTCCAGCAAGGTAAGTCCAAATTCGAGAAAGAGGTCACTAGCTTAAAAAACCAGGAGGGAGGCCTATGTCCTGCAATGGGAGTCAAATGGCTAATGATGATGATGATGAGTCGAGTTTTTTGTTATTTTAGTTTTTTTACTGCCTGAACTGTATTTCTGTTCTGTGACCTGAGTACACAGTGCGTTGTTAAAGTTTAACGCTACCGGACTAACTAACTCGGGGCTAACTTTTATGTGCATTCTCAATGGCTTCTATTTTCAAGGTTTTTAAGGCTCGCGCTTTACTGTTGCTAAGTGTAGAGTGTGCTCAATTCACATAAACACAGGCAAGCGCAGACATTGTACCCACTCACTTCATTTAACATCTAAAGAATCTGTTTTTCTTTGTTCATTTACTAATTTAAAAATAGGCTTACCGTCGTAACTCATGAAGGTGAACCCTTTTAGATTTCAGCACGAAGTAGAGAAACCGAGTCATGCAATATCTATAGGAGAATAGTCAGCTGCAGTCACGCAACAGTATCTTGCTACAGCTAAGTTCGTTCATTTTCGCGAGCATTTGTTTACTTTACGGTCAATAGTCGGTCGTGCGCTCGGAAGTTTTCCTGGTATTGTTTTTTTATGGCTTGTTTGTAGACTGCAATTTGTTCTGCAGCGCTTAAGTGCAAGAAATATGGACGGGGAAGTTAGCAGGATCGAGTGCCGCATTTATGGTTGTTGTAAAGGCCTTGTCTGGCACGTGTGTTGATGTCCACTGCGAAACTCATAAAGTGGACAATAAACAGTTTCCTCTTTTTGCCGGAATGAATGCGCCGAGTCGGCTGAAATGTCGCACCCCGGCTGACTAATTACATTCTCCTGGCTGGCCGAGACCAGCGCCGCACAGACGGGCCACTCGACGCAAGGGAAGCGGCTATTGGATACTGACGTAAATCGTACTACAAAGTACGCTGCTTGTGAAAGTAGCATTTTGACTTAGGTGCAAATACAAAAGTGGGAACATTTGAAGGAGAGCCTTGTCTTAATAATTATTAATTTATTCAGCCAGTTCAATCTGTCTAATTTCAAAATCCTACGAGTAAAATTCTAATTACGTTTTTCACTTCGAAGTTTCGTAATTTGCAATCGTAGCCTTAAATTTTATAATTTTGGTTGTTTCCTGCATCTCATCGGAGTCAAGCTGCTGACAACAGGACTTTCTGTATAGTCCTGTCCACTATAGCACGCAAACACGTGAGTACTATTTAGGCACGAGTGTGCGTGTGTGTGGGTGGACAGTGAAGGAGGTGCGCTTTGTGTTGCGCTGCTTTTGTTATTCTTTCTGTGGTTGATGGAGTTTGTGTGTCCGCCGAAGTGTTTCGGTCTGGCTAATTAACTGGCGGCGGCCGATGTTTGAGCCTCAGGTCAACTGCGGGCGTAGCTCAAGACGTCAAACTTCATCAACATCATCATTCAGCCACAAGAAGTCCACTGCTGGACATAGGCCTCCTCCATGGATTTCCAAAAAGACCGGTTGGAAGCGGCCTGCACCCAGCGCCTTCCTGCCACTTGGATTAGGTCATCTGTCCATCTTAATGTGAGAAATTTGTCTTTGCCTTTTCGCCTAACTTTGGAGATTTTTTGTCCAGTTTTTCTCCAAAATGATCTAGATTTTGAAATGGGCACCTAGTTTTACTTGTGACGCTTATTAAATCACAGTTTCTGTGCTATTTTGAATAAAAAAAACTTTGATTTCATTGATTTTACTTTATTCGCTGGAGATCTGTTTTAAAAAATTACAAAAGAAGTTTTCTTCCTCTTGAATTCTGAATGCACTGGCGTAGCGGAATTGCCTCTATTCATAAAACCTACTTCGTATCGAGTAAATAAAGCACACTTGCGGGCGCACAGAATCCAATTTTTGCCAATAATGACGCAAAACGAAATATTCGCGGCGAAGTTACCGCCGGGCCACATGGGGCGGTTAAATTACCCGACACGACACCGATACTGTTCGCTGCAGCTGCGATACTCTGTTTGGGCGTGATAAAATAAACAGCTCAAAGTAAAAGTAGAAGTACAAATATCAGTGGGTAAGTTTATAAGAATAAAAAAAAGTTTTCTTTAGTTTGAAAATAAAAGTTTTATCTCAGCGCTTGAAATTATCAATCCTCGGCGGGCATGCGTGGTAATTAAGCCCATACTCTATCTCTCTCAGAGAAGGCCTGTTTCCATGAGCATCTAAGAAGCATCAACTTTCAAAAAAAAAACTTATTTAGAGGCTCAGCACGGATTAGTGCAACAAATAGAATATGTCCACTTTCCACCTAGTAGGTACTTGAAACGATGGGTATTAAATAATGTTCTAATAAATAACGTAATAAATTACGTACATTTGTGAAGTTATAGTAGCAATACCACTCGTTACTGTGAAGGGAAACGTGGTGAGGAAACCTGAGCGTCTGAGGTATTCACATGGTACCTCGGCGCTTGAAATTGCCAATCCGCGATGGGCACGCGTGGTGATTAAGCACATGCTCTCTCTCTGAGAGAAGGTCCGTGCCCTACAGTGGGACGTATATAGGCTGAATACAAATAACGTTTTACCGTATTTCTCGTGTTAATCTTGAGGAACTTTGAAACAATTTAATTTATTAATTGAACTCAGAGTGTATCAATATCCCTTGTAATCACAAAAATAGGAGGACAAGGGAATATAGTACACCATAAAATACATATCGCTAACCTAGTTTAGGCTCCATTCTTTCCAGAAATATATTTTGTCTTGTATCTACCATCTGTACCTACATAAACTGTAATTGATTTGTGGAATGAGAATTTAAAAGATTGTATTCGTATATTTCAATGCAAAAGAAAAATACACTGATGCATGGGATTCGTGCTGAATCGGGTAAAGCAGTTCCCTCCGTCGGCGAAGGCAATTTAAACTGGAAAGTGTTTCGCGCGAGTCCGACGCACGCTGCGGCCGTATCGCTTTCACGTTTGAGCTATTTTTTAAATCCTTGCGAATACTTCGCACCCCCGGGCCCGGCCCGGCGCCGGCCAGGAAGGTGCGAGGGAGACAGAAGAACCACTTTCATTTAGAATTTTATCATCTTAGACGGCAAGAGAAGACGGCAGGTGGACCAGGCCGATCACAGAGTGGCGGCCGAGGACAGGGCGACAGTCAGCGGGCAGACTGACGGCCCGACGGTCGGACGATATCGTTGAGTCGCCGGAAGGTCTGTGGATGCGGGTGGCAAAGGAGTGTATTTGGGAAAAAAGGCCTATATACCCAGCAGTAGGCAGCGGAAGCCTATTTTGATGAATGTTATTTAATTAAACCTGTCAAATTTTCGGTTGCAGGAAACGTAAGAAAATTTAAAACGTATTTGTGTTATCTTTATTGCACACATAAAATCACATGAATAAAACAAATCTGTAGTAAATAAGCGAAATCTTGTAATTAGCTTATATTTAATATTCCGAAGTTATTAAAGCGGTCACGATAAGTGTAGAGTACTCTGCAACTGCCCTGTTTGCACGCTGCACATAGATTGTGGGGTGAAACTACGATGCAGCAGTTGCGGTGCTGGTGGTTTGGTCTTTAGCTATGTTGGTACGCTGAATCTTCTGTGCAGATGCTACACAAAGACTTGAAGAAAACCGTTTCGTGTCTCTCTAGTTTTGGCGCAGGTGCGAGCAAGGGGTACGCCTGCCGCCAGTGCATTCCCGCCCCTAATCCTAGCGTCATAAACACCACTGTTACATTATGCAGTAACTCGGGTCACGGGCTCCGTGAATAAATAAGCAAGTGCCTTCGGGATTGTGTTCTGCGATGATAAAACACTGCCTCGCTCAAGCAAACAGCTGGGCCCTGATCAATATTAAATTTTGATTTCTTACGCCTTTTCTTCCGTGTAGCAGATGTTAGCCGCGCGATTTATTCCCGGAGTTACACAAGCAATGTATGTTTGTTTTTCGTTGAAAAGGAATGGTCCACAAAAATGCATTAACTCTCTCCTGCGTTGGGGAATTGCCTAATACCAAGGTTTGCCTACTATCTACTCACGATCCGGACAAACCTCTTCTCTCTAGGTTACGGACATTTGTGAAGTTATAGTAGCAATACCACTCGCTAACTGTGAAGGGAAACATCGTGAGGAAATCTAAGTGTTTGAGGTGTTCGGTATTTGCAAGAGTTTTAGTTCAAAATTTTACTATTTTTTTGTTAATAAATCTGGAAAGCTATTGGACACCTCATATAAATTGTTATCACCTTGATATGAAATAAAACGTATTCATCAACGGTAAAGGCCTGTAATCAGCGTTTGAAGAACCGATAGTCAACGGGGTAAAATGTTTTGTAGTTGACACAACAAACTGGCAAAGGCAGCGTAAACCTTTCGGCACTTTACGTCCTATTACCGGAATCTCCATTTGGTTCATTAAGTCTATTTTCCTGAAAGTCCATTCCCTGATAGTCCACTTCCCTGAACGTCCACGTTTATTGTATTTTTATAAAATAGGTTTATAGCATTTTTATCAAACTGGATAAATTTATGTAAATATATGATAGATAGAGAACACTTTACTGAACAACCAGGTGAAAGGTATTTGTAAATATCGCTATTTATATCGAATGTTTCTGCTAATTTCAACTTCTATTAGCTTTGTAAAACTGTGGCTCAAACATGGACGCTGAAGGAAGTGGACCTTTAGGGAATGGACGTTCAGGGAAATAGGCTTTATGATATTTTATCAATATTTTTGTATTTACATTTAAATATTTGCCAAAAATTTTCGGGACGTAATTTAATATTTTTTTGCCGAGGGTAGTAAACTAACAGTTAATGCTTTCAAAAAGACACCTGTCACCTCAGTCTACCGAGACCACTGCACTTGCAAAAGTACCGAAACGTCGGAAAATTGTAAAATGAAAAAATAAACGAGTAAATATCCGTGCAAATTCAATTTTTATTAGACTTAATGAACCGCTTGGACACTCCGGCAATAAGACCTAAAGTAAGGAGCGTAGAACGTCGATCATCCTCATCTAAACGCGATTAGCAATTATGCTGGTGGCGGCTGGATAAAGGTGGTGGAGAACAAAAAGAAATGAGGTACCTATATCTAGCCGTGTGGCGCCGGATTAAGAATAGCGTCACTCCATTTCCTCCCATGGATGTCGTAGAAGGCGACTAAGGAAATAAATTATCAGTAGATGGGCAGCAGCGTCTACCTGACATTCCAACCGCATACTGCGATCGCTAACCCGCCTGCCAAGCATGGCGATTATGGCAAAACCCCTCATGGTTATGAAAACCATGAGGGAGGCCTATGACCTGCAGTGGGCGTCAAGGGGCTGATGATGATGATGATGATATCTAGCAGTGGACGAGTAAACGCACAATCTTACAAAAGACATTGATGGATTTCCAACAGATACACTCCAGGATTATGCCATGCACTTGTCCACAGCTATAGCTTTTAGCGATGCAATTAGCGATGCAGTGAGGACAAAGAATTTTCGTCCAAAGCCGGGACTTTTGTTTTACGTTTCGTCCCGTGCTTTTGATTCTCTTGCATGCATCGAATCTCGTTCACTCCTCTTACTATAATCGTATCGAACATATTATTTATCTGATGATTGATTGTTGCGCAGAAGATAGATCACTTGATTAAAATCTATGGGGCTCGCCTTGTAGCACTCGATTTATTGTCGATGTTACTGACCACTCGCAGGAAATGATTGTGATGAAACCTGAGTATCTGAAACCGCCAATCGGCGACTACGCCTTTACTTTCTCTCTCCACATCACATAACCGCAGGCCAGTAGCCTGTAGGGATTCGCAAAGACCAGAGTTTGCTTCTCACACTGATTCCGACAAACCTGTTTCTTAGAAAAAACCACTTTCTCTCTCTGTCTGATAAAAAGCCATGCTCTATTGTGAGTCGTATATGTGCTGCTTTGGAAGATTGTTTCCCCATCTGTGACGGAGCCCAAAAGAAGGGTAATGTATTAGATCCGTATGTATGTATGTATATATATAAGTATGTCCGAGTCTATGTTCCCTCATAACTCCTTAACCAATTATCAGATTTGGACTCAATCGATTCATCCTATGTGCGCGATTGTCATAGGCTATATGAAATCAGCATAAATCCAACAAAAAAAATTAAAAAACCGGCCAAGTGCGAGTAGGATTCGCGCACGTAGGGTTCCGTGGCATTATCTATGTGACATTTTAATATTTCAAAGAAAACGGCAAAACATCACGTTTATTGTGTAGTAGCCACAGTTAAATATTTATTTTATTCCGTTTTTAGTATTTGTTGTTATAGCGGCAACAGAAATACATCATCGGCGAAAATTTCAGATAAAAATAAAGATAAAAAAGTATTTATTACCTCATCAGAAAAAAAAACTTAAAACAAAGTAAGGCTTAACTAGTTATGACATAAAATAATAATTTAATTTTAATAAATAAAAAATTACAACTGTCTAACTATCACGGTTCATGAGATACAGCCTGGTGACTGACGGACGGACGGACGGACGGGCAGTGGAGTCTTAGTAATAGGGTCCCGTACACTGGTACGCAACCCTAAAAAATAAGTGAATATACAACTAAATATTTATAGAATATTCACTTTAAAAATAAGTAATTAGATTAAAATAAAATTTATATTTAAGGGGGGAAAGAAAACGTGATTTTTTGGCCATTTTTTGCTCGATATTAATAACGGCAACAGGTAGAAGCTTGAAATATTCAAATGTTGTGTAGATAATGGTACGGAACCCTTCGTGCGCGAGGCCGACTCGCATTTGGCTGATTTTTATTTGAGTTTTTTATTGATTTATCGATATGTAAGTCTTCCAAACCGCCATATTGCAGGTTGCAATATGCGGACGATGTTTCCTCCGGCAGAGTTTCGCACTGCATAGCGAGCATAGTGAGTGTCAGTTGGCACACTGACTGCCATTTTGTAGCGCGAGCCTTTGTCGCCGCGGTATGTGTGCGGTTGTGGCTCTGAAGAGCGAAGAACATATTTTCAGAAGAACCATGTAGTTACCTACGTAGTGTTAGAACGAAGAAAAACTTCAACAGCTTCGACTTGCAATCGTGTTTATTTTTCTGAATCTCCTCACTTTTCGTTTTCTACCGTTTTACATTCAAACGTCAACTTATTTGTTTTTTTTAAACCAACGACTAAATCTACCTCGGTGTTGCCGTTTTACAAAATTAATAGAAACCACAGAATATTATTCAAATCGGAAACGGAAATCAATCTGACAAGCGAAGACAGATGTTAGTTTGACGGCTGTCACAGATTTATGTGACACATGGCAGACGTCAAACAGACAGATGTCACATAACTAAAATAATCATCAAGTTCACAATAACTCTCAAAAGATGGCGCCACCAGTTTCATACCAGGCAGACTAATGTGTACAATAATTGTCCTAACAGTAGGCTAACCGATGAAACGTAAATGATCGAATATGTTCTTCGATTTCCGTGATCTATCTATCTACAGTGATTTTTTTCTATTTTCTTTCTTTCTTTCTTTCTTTCATAACGTAAATATTAACCAAAGAAAGAATTTGGAAATCTTACCTCTAAGATGGGGAAAAGATCCGTATCACATGCTATTTGACCCTAGAAAATATCATTATCTACTTGAAGTTCGGGGTTCCCAATCTTAACCTAGATGGGGCTGTACTTAAGCCTCACTTTTAAACACAAAACGACCGAAACAATTAAATCGCTGGCCTTTTATTGTTCTCAAATAGCCGGTATCGGGCAATAAGTTGTACGGAGCACGTTCCACAGTTTCTTCAATACGTTTCTTTTTACGACCACTGAGCTATTATTGAGATAGTTTCTCTGTTTTATTGTTGTATGAATTGATCCGAGCGATCGTCGATATAAAGTTTTACCATCTTTGATTCTGTCGTAGTTTGCTGGGGACGCACAACAATGAGAACCGGTAGGGCTGCCTCCGCTTTATTTTCGTTCCGATAGGTTGTAATGCGCTCTCAGACATGTCACGCTTTGAGCAATGCTTACGATTGAGCGATACATAGATAGGTAACACTTCATTGTATATTAAGAGTAGCAGAGTATGATTTAGTTTCTAACTGGTGTTCTTTAGATTGAGAATTTTGTAAATATTGCTATATTCGTAGCATTTTACGAAAAATCGGTGGGAAGTATCTTCTCAGAATCCAAAGAGTGTACATGACACATATACTCTGACACTTCTATCTCTGAAAAGGTAAGCGAAGGTAACTGATCGAAGGCGGCGGACGCGGACGACGCGGCATTTTCTGTTCATTAGAAAACTGTTGATGGAACTCAGAAGGCATTACAAAAATGTGCGGTTCGGTTAAAAAAAGTGTAAAGCTTTGTGCCAAAAAGATGTCTGGAATGAAAACCAGTTTAATGCATTAGTTCTAGGTTTTAGAATAATATGTAAACTCTGTTAATTAAGGAACATATTTGAAAAAACTAAGTTTGGATTTTTTTGTCCATTTTTCTCCTAAACGATCTAATGTTGAAATGGACACCTAGTTTTACTTGCAACGTTCATCAAGTCACAGTTTCTGTGTTATCTATACGTATATATATAAAAATGAATTGCTGTTAGTTAGTCTCACTAAAACTCGAGAACGGCTGAACGCATTTATCTTATCTTAGTCTTGAAATGTTCGTGGAGGTCTAGGGAAGGTTTAAAAGGCGAGAAAAAATCGAATAATTTGCGGGAAAACCCTAAAAACAGCCCTTTTCTATTTCCCATACAAACGTTTTCTGTGGCGTTACGAAGTTCGCCGGGACAGCTAGTTTTAAATAAAAACACTTTCATTTGATTTGCATTCATAGCTCTATATATTAGTTTTCAGTCTACAGTATTCCAACTTTTACATTGATGCAACGTCACCCGTACTGTAACTGAGTTGAGAGTACCTACTCCAATGTAAAGGTGGACTGTACTGTAAGCTCGGGCCTTGGTAATATTGCGTGCCTGATCTGACGCTTGATGAGTCTGCGCGGCGCTCGTACAGTTATGACAGCGGCACGCGCCTGCGTGTTAATCACAGTCTGCAGCGGTGTCGGGTTTTATTCCCCGGCTGACTTATGGCGCGATAAATGTCAAATATGATTGGAAGCGAGCCGAGAAAGTCCCAGGGACGATGCGACACTCGGGGAAATAATGAGAAGATCCACCTTTGCTTCGTTGCAATTCCACCCACTCTGCTTCGACTGACTGATGTGTTTTATATTGAGCAGGACTTTTGTGTCATCCTATTCCGCATGCAGTGTATTTGCATGATAATGTCGCGGATGTACTGTGGATATTTTTAGCCTCTCCTTAGAGTTTCACGAGCGATAAACCAAGACAGACACAATTCGCGGAACTAGCGTCTGGCGAAATAAAGGGAATAAGTTCCCCGTTACGCCGCAGTACGAAAATTAATCGGCACTTCTGAAAGAGAGCGATGATGCCCCAGCCGCCGTCAAATTTTTATTTACAGCCCATAAAGTGCTTCGGTATAATTCTGCGCATTTTGGCATAGGATAAGCTGCTAATTTGACATCTTTCGACTGTCTTCTTGCACAATTTCCCAGCGTACCTATATCAAGATACTAAGCAAAAGTACATACTTACAGCAAAGCTTAGAGAGAAGTGCCCTAGCTTTCTATGTGGCAAGTTTTTGGAGGACTCAATGTCATCTCACTGTGTACTAGACTGTATTAGAATCCTTTATAATAGATATCCAGTGCGGGTTTTATAAGACTTATCTTAGTACTGATTGAGTTAAACCCGTATATCAAACAGGATCCTATATCTAGTCAACTGTAACATCTCGACTTCTGTTGGTTTTGCTTTACGATATTTCGTTGCGTTTCGGCTAAACATCTAATCTCGTTAGAGAGCAGCATCGTATCACCGTTTACGATTCTATCGGTAAGTCGCAGGACAGTAGCCCGTCCCCGCGACCCCGGCGCGGAAGGGGACATAAAAAGGCGTACTCGGCGTAATTTATCGACTATAAACGCTCGCTCGTCCGATTGCGCCCGCTCGGTCCGCGGCCCAGCGACGTCGCCGAACACACGGACTTGGAAAATGTACCGGATTTTCCTCCCGGGCTAAATTGCTGCGTTTCGCTGAAAGTAGCACAGCACCAGCCACGTGGAGGATTTTCAGGGGTTGCTGCATACGAGATACTCAGTTAATGCGCATTATATCATCTGCATTATAAGACGTTTAATAAATACATGCACCACCTTCCGTACATTTAAGGGGTATATTTAATTTTTCTTTAAAATGAGGGTTTACAAACTATATGTAAAAAAAATATAAAAAGTAAAAATAGGTTTTTAAAAAATATATATTAATAATTACTTGTAACTTTGATATTTTATGTCTCTCGTTTCTTGTGCAATAAAGATTATTCTTATCTTACTTTGGATCTTTAAGATATATGCTTTTCAATATAATGTTACCTATAGTAACAAGTCTTCTTTACAATTGCCTTTAAGTTCAAAAAATCTTTTGTAAACTTTAAAATTAGTAGTTCGGGAACAAACCCAGATCCTCCGTACCGGGATCGTGGCACAATGCTACGTACTGAACTGTGAAGATGGCAGATCGCTGTATGAGCTGTTTAATGCCTTTTTCACTTATTAAAATTTACAAGGCGCGATTAGTCACTGAGGCTTTATTTTGTAGTAGTGATCATTATTTTAAGGCTGTTTAATAATCTATACTATAGCGTCAAAAATTAGACAGATAGAGAATATTTTATTGTACATAAAAAATTAAAAATGAATGTATTTTATAGTCAAATACATTTTTATTTTAGGGAGTTTATTTTATTGCATTGTAACAATTTTTTTACATTGCGAAGTGACGTTAATTATGTTACAGCCATTATTTCTATAGTAATAACCATTATTTTTAATGATCCATTTAATGGGCCTCAAAACGTTCCATTTCGACTTTCGCTAATACTGCAGTGAATAGATTACTAGAAGTTTTACATGACAGTAGCTTTACATGCGTCAGAATCTGAGTTTACATTCCAGCGTGTTATACATTCGTGAATTTGTAGAGCTTGCTAGATGCAAAACTGTGAAGGAAAATATCTAAGTTCCTGGCGCCCGTCCTATTGCCATCGCTCGCGCCACACCATGCGAGCGATAGCAGTGAGAAAACAGAGAAAATAATTCCTATGTTCTGTGGCGGGCACCATGATGAGATGCGATTTCATCGTACGATGAGACTGCTCCGCGATGAGAAATCGTGTGTCCTGTTTTGGAGCGATGCGATCACACTTGAAATGGCTCTTAACAGAGATGCACAGTTTTGACTGTCGGGAAATATTTCTTTATCGTAAATAGCATTAAAAAAAGGAAATGTGGACCACATAATACACTGTAACAAAACCGAAATTAGCGCTCGGTCGCCCGAGCGCCTTAGGATCTTTAGTACTGATCAGAATGTTTGATCGGACCATCGTCTGATCAGTTGGTCGCGCGACGAAAACTAGACAATTTGGTCGCATCGCATGATCGCACGCACGGTCATACAATCATTGTCTCCGGACGCACGCATCATCGAGTAAGCGATGACAATAGGAAGGCGCCTCTAAGCCTCTCTGAGAGGGCATGTTCCCACTAGCCGTTTTTGGGCTGCTTGTATTTTTCGAATACTTTGCTTATGAAGAAATTATTATAATTGAGTTTCTTTGACCGAAGTTCCGCGTCTACCCGGTGTGAGGATATAAATAGATCCGTGTGTTTGTATCAAACGGAAGGGCTCGTCGATTCGCGACCCTCCGATCGATAGGCTTCCGATGCAATCGCGGGACCCTTCTCTAACACACACGTGTTTGCCACCGGGGCTCTCAAAACTAGACCATATCCCCTCGAAATAGCATTAGTTGTGTGTGCGAAAGCAATTTGGTGGAAGGCGTAGGGGACATTTGGAGAAACTATCGCCTTGTAATGAAATGACGCACGCTTTGGTGTTTCGTGATTAGCTTTTTTGCGGGGGATTTGTTTGGTCGGGCCGCGCCGCACGGCGGGGGAACGACAGCCTACGTTTTTGTATGAGGAACAAAAGGGAAAGCTATTAAAGTGTAGCTTTACGCACTCGGCCATTCTTTCTTATTGATGATCAATAAGATGATCACCAGATGGTCTGACGACCTGGTTACGGTGGCGGGGAATCGCTGGATGCGGGCGGCGCGACACCGGGAAGCTTGGAAAACCATAAGAGAGGCCTATGTCCTGCAGTGGGCGTCAAATGGATGATGATGATGATACATATTTATTACGCTGACAAAACGGTAGAATAAAATCTTAGAAAAAAATTGTGTCTTAGGGTACATGCCCTACACCTAAATTAGGGATGCTTTTTTTTCTCACCTACACCATAGTGTAGGGTATCGTTGGATTGGCTGTATAAAGAGATCAACTAATTTTTTATTTGGGGTTCCGCTTGTGAAATATCGCTTTAAAGCGAAGCAAAGTAGGGCGTCTGCCCCCCCCCCCCCCCCTCTGTCATAGCTAAACCGTTTAGGGTAGAAGCACATATTATAATACAAGTTAGCGAGTAATAGGCGACCAACTTATAAAACGAAAACTTCGTACGAAATTCATTGACAATTACTTTGATAAAGTAAAGGTAAAGCAGATAAAACCCCCTCTCTCTACGGACACGCACTTGGGCGGTATTTTTTTAATTCTCACTGTCATCAAGTCATCGTACTAACAATCCAATACCGAAGAAAAACATATAAACGTTTATTTTCAATACACCCACATCGACTCTGACTGTGACAGGTCCGCTGATATCAACCAAGTCCTAGTCCTTAACTGTCAGTGCGTGTTGAATATTGTAGAGCTACCATACCGCTGCGGTACCGGCGCGGCGGCGGTCGCATGCGACGTAAAGTGCATTGACAAGAATAACATGCAAGGTCGTGAATAGTTTATGCTCTTAGGGAGCCGAATCCAACTATCTATACTTACACGGAGCGATGGAAAACATGCGAGGGAAACCCAAGGAAAATGCAACTTCGCGTGTATAACCAGTCAACTTTACGCCATTACAATACCCGATTCTAGATTATGTTAACGCAAAAGTGCAAGAAACCGTTGTTTAGCCCCTGTCCTTGTGTTTTTACTAATCAGTGTAACTGGACAAAATGCGAGCGGGACAGGGGTCCTAACAATTTGAAACAACATAGTATGACTGAAAACCAGCGCTGAGAGCTGACAACCTCAGCACTGTGCTGAGTCAGATGCCCTTTGTGACAACATTGACACACCACAGGATGCACTCTGACGCTCTGACTTTGTCTTGTATTATGTTGTATTTATGTGACTTGTTTTTCTTTTGTACCTACTTCTTTATGTTACTTGTTATGCCATTTTTTCTTGTGATGTGTTAATTTGTCCCAATAAAAGTATTTCTTTTTCTTCTTCTTCTACTCTTAGTAGAGTTTTCTATCTATATCTACTTATCTTATTTGAACAAACACTTTTAAGGGTTCCGTACCCAAACACTACTAACACTCCTCTTTCCGTCTGTCTGTCTTATGAAACGTGATAGCTAGACCGTTGAAATTTTTATAGATGATGTACTTCTATTGCCGCTATAACAACAAATACTAAAAACAAAAAAAAACAAAAATTTAAGGAGGTCTTCCACACAACAAACGTGATTTTTTTGCCGTTTTTGCTCCATCTTAATGATGGCATCAGGTAGACGCTTGAAATATTTAAATGATGTATAGATAATGGTAAGGAACCCTTCCTGCGCGTGTCCGACTCGCACTTGGCCGGTTTTTTGTCTTTATCTATTCCTTATAACCCAAATGCTAAGACACGATTATATTTTTTTAGCGTAACGATAAATTAAAATTTTCGTAAGCACTAAACATTATATACTCAATTTATTCCGGAATCACTTACGTACCGAATCACTTTTGTCCGTAAGTGATTCTGGAATGAAGGTAATAGCGATAAACTAATGGTATTTTTTTTATGTTTTCCTTTACTTGTACTATGAGAGCTTGCGTCGTAAATTTCATAATTCTAGGATAACGGGAAGGCTTTGATAGTGAGTTCATTAGTATGAAACATGTGGCATTTTGATTACATTGACATAGAAGCTTATATCATTTATTATATTAAACCTTCAAGCGACTGTGGGTTTTAGTATGTGATATTACTATCAACTTGATTGCTTAAGCCGTTGCTGATAAAACAACATTTTGACCATCTATAGATGGATAGACAACACGGTGATCCTATTGGGGTTTCAATTTCTAGGGTTCCGTAGCTCAAAAGGAAAAACGGAACCCTTATAAGATCACTTTGTTGTCCGTCCGTCCGTCTGTATATGTCAAGACCCTTTATCTCGGGAACGCGTAAAGGTATTGAGTTGAAATTAAAATCATATTCTTATATTCAAGTCTACAGTTTCTTGAAGCAAAAAAAAACAAACTTCTTAGTTAACGTAAAAAAAGTTACAGCCGTTTGTGTCGCAAAAGTTGATCTGGAACTATAAAATTTTGATCGTAAATAAGCGGCAATAGATAGAAAGGCAAATAAAAAAGTATGGAATATTAGTATTCGATTGTTGCGAAACAATTATATCACCTGAGAAAGCACCTCTAGAAATCCACTCCTCAGACTTTCAACCGCCTCATAAAGAGTTTAACTTGTGAAGCTATTCTTCGAGCTGATCGTTTTCTCACCGGTAACCAAGTTCGCAGTTTCCCAGAAAATCACAATAAATTCAACAGCCGCTCGACTAGACCGTAGTGCGGTTACTGTTGTGTACTCTAAATAGTACGGCAGTAGCCACAACATAAATACAGAGGTTTCACCTACTTTTGGGTCTTCACTATACTGTATCACACTGTATACATAATACGTATCTTATTGTATATAATTATTATTCTGTATAACATAGTATTCTACTATATATAGTATTGTTCACGGTTGTACCGCACCGCTGTATGTGACGCTCGCGGGGTAACTCCTGTCACTGACTGAAAATCAGCGCCGGAGGCTTGACCCTCAACATACTGCTGAGTCAGTTGCCATTTATAGCAGCAGTGTCACGCCGTGACCTTTCGTTATCCTTTCTTTTTTATAACACTTCTGTTGAAATATTTTCTTGGATGATTTTTTGTTTCGTTATTGTGGCGTGTGCACTATTTAATTAATTTTTATAATAAATGCTTTTTCTTCTTCTTTTCTTCTCTTCTTCTTCATTCATACTTCATCATACTACCTGAAATTACTGACGTTAAAATTAGTTGACCGATTCCCGGCATTATGAAACGGTCTTTGCTCGAAGGCTCTGAAAAAAGAGAACTAAGATGTTTGATGAGAGAAAGAAGTAGGAGGAGTCGGGGGAGGGGCGAAATAGCACAGAATTTGCAGTTTCACATAAAACAAAAATATTTTGGTATGGTTTGGTGGTTTCGTGAACCCAAGCCTCTGTATGTTGCTACTTTGAACCGCAACTTTGAGTGAGCGACAGTAATTTCCTAGCGGACGCGCCGAGACATGTGTTGCAGGCGACTGCGACACGCGCTGTAAAAATACATGACACATACAATAAAAAGCTTTCATAGTCTCTACCAATTTAGTCTCGTTGTCAGCCCATAAACGTCCTGCTACTTTTGCTGATTTTCTCTTAGAGAAACCAGAAGAAATGGACCTTTGTACTTTGAATCTGCGGTATTGAGTGTGGAAATTATGCTATCCTTGTTTTGGTATTATAGTCAGTAACGTGTACCATATCACCCCAAATCAGGAACGTATTCACTGCGATCTTGACTGGTAACTTTGCGATCTTCCCATTCGCCCCCCAGAGCCAATATTGTCCCCTCTAGAATCACTGTCCGGAGTCCAGCGGTTTTCGGTTTCTCGTATTGCAATATGAGATTGAAAGACCGCACCGGCTCAGCCATTTGATTATCACCGCTTCTCGATAAAATACTGCTACAATATCCGAGTCCTAAAATTTTATTCATAGAGGGCGCACAGGCCAGAGAAGTCGTCAACACGGACCAATAAAAAAATGGCATGAAACGCATAAATCGTGCGCCATTACACATGGCGGAATATCGGGAAACGATTCCGACTCGCTCCTCTCGCCCCGGAGACAATGCGGCAGACAAAGAGAAGTTTTTATAACACTTGGAATTGCCGCAATTCCACAGCCACAAAATAGAACCCTACAAAGTTCGACTCTACAGAAAACACGCCGGTATTACTTGGCTCCAGTGAAGGTTTTCTGTCGGCAATCTACCCATTGGTCTTAAATCGAGTCAACCAGCTGCAGAAGAAAGAGTTGAGTGAGTTCCTGATTCGGTTGTTGGTCTGAAGGAGATTCTAAAAGGTTTTCATCGTTATATTCTTTTTGTTACACTAACCCGTGTTGTGTACAATTTTTGAAATCCTATTTAGAGGCTAAAAATTCCACCCATGCCGGGTGTTGGCGACAGATCTGGCAACCCCATTGCTGTGTGAGAATGTTATAACACTTACATAGCAACGGGGTAATTGCCTGGATCGATTTCTATTTTATTGTCCTTTTCATTATTTAATTTGTTATAAATATAAGTAATATCTATAATTCGGGCTTTCCGTTTTCGGCGCTAACACTGGGACTTGAACCCGCGACCTCTGGCTAACCGTGCCAGCGCTCTCCCAACTGAGCTAATGGGCTAGTACAGGCATCGGCGCAATTTCGAGCCTCTTTACAAACTTCTCTGTATTCGGCATGGGTGGAATTTTTAGCCTCTAAATAGGTTTTTAAAGGTCTTCATCGATTATATTATCGACTCTATTGATCAAGTTACAGAGACATACATAAGCAGCCTATATACGTCTCACTGTAGGGCACAGGCCTTCTCTCAGAGGGAGAGTGTGGGCTTAATCACCATGCGTGCCCACCGCGGATTGGTGATTTCAGCGCTGAGGTATATGAATGGTTCAGACACTCAGGTTTCCTCACGATGTTTTGCTTCACCGTTAGCGAGTGGTATTGCTACTTTAACTTCACAAATGTACATAACTTAGAAAACCAAGTCATAGGTATATGCCCGCACTGGGGATCGAACATGGGTCTCTCGCTTCAGAGTCCGATGTTCTACCCACTAGGCTACCACCACAGAAGTAATAATAATTATACAATTATGTTGTGTTTCGGAATGTCGTGGCTCGTGCTTCTGTGCTGTAGTCAGTATACTCACCACTTAAAATATTCGTCGGAAAATGTTGGTCACGCGCGTTCCCCCCTCGACTGTGGCGGGACGCCCTCTGCTGACAGATCGAGATGTCTCACAATAAATAGAACGGCCATAAGTTTCTAAGGCACCTTATTAAAATATACCTTAATTTTTTTATGTCATGTCACCTGTGGATTATTTATAATCCACAGGATTATGTAATAGTAAAGTTAAATTACTCCATTTTTATGACTAACCCTGCTTATATCTCGGTGGGGTAAACAGAGACTTTGGTTGCTATTCTCACAACCAATTATTTTATCGACATTTCTAAGTCACTGCATGCACTGACGCCAATGACGGATAAGAAAAAAATATATACGCGTCGAATTGTTAACCTCCTCCTTTTTTGAAGTCGTTTAAAAAGGACTTTATTGTTACAACGCGACACATCACAAATAAATATAAAGCAAAATAGCAATACAAAAATGAGACTGTATTAACGTGTGAAATATCATAAACGCTAATCTTATGTACTTTAATTTAAGCCAACTTGTAATAAAAATAAAATAAAATTGTGGTCGATAAATTTATATTTTTCATTTACTATGTATCCGCTCTCAGAAATCTATTAGTTTGTCCGTTAGCGGCGAATGATCTATATTAATTCTAGAAGTTGTGCAGGTATAATATAAAGAGCTTACGGACTTTAGTCTCAAAACGGTACAAAACCGTCCTTCTGTCGTAGTCTTTGTATGGTAACGTCTCCGAAACAGTTATGTTTGCTCTTTCTCATAAATCCGCATATAATTCGTGAATAAACTCGCAAGTGGATTGTCTGAGATGAAGTCTCCGAGGGGATGCGACGCGATGCAATTTTTCTCTAAACAAGTAACAGTTTCAAGAAAAGCTGAGCATTACTCCCAGTGAAATAGATCCATTTATCATCTGCCAGTGTATTCATAAAACTTTCAGCAGTTGGCGATAAAAACTATTGTTTTGCAAAACAAAATCTGACCGATCTTCTTAAGTGCTTTTCCATTTCTGATACCTTCTATATTCTATATTTGATATTATGTTAGAGTGAGTTCCCGAACGTCTTTTTCATAGGACTTTAATGTTACACCTTTTGTCATAAAATCATAGGTGTACATAAGAATTAAATTTAATATAGTCTAGTGATAACTAGTGACACGTTTGGCTACTATGCCGAGGAGGTGGATTCCCGGTGGGTGCCGGCATACTTTAAACTTTACAAATGGCGTCAGTGTGTGTAGTTTTTTCGTGTCTGTGATATCCTTGTCTGGTTACCTGTGATATAACAGGCTACCTTAGTATGGGATGAGTGATTGTGTATCCACGTGGTGCTGGATTAAGAATTATCCGTGTGGTGATAGATTAAGAATAGCGTTACTCCATTTCATTCCGTGGATATCGCAGAAGGCGGCTAAGGAAATAAATTACCAGAAGACGGGCAGCAGCGTCTTCATGAGATTCCAATCGCATATTGCGATCGCCAACCGGCCTGCCAAGTAAGCGTGGCGATTATGGCAAAACCTTTCAAGGTTGTAAAGTATAAAAAGTATAAAAGTATAGAAGTATAACCTTCCCTATAGGGAAAACCATGAGGGAGGCCTATGTCCTGCAGTGATATGTGATATGATGATGTGATAGTGATGTGCGGATATTATGCACACCAACATGTTCCTAGCTCAGTCCCGGCTCCACGTGGCGGTCTCAGTGTCCGCAAAGTTATCCCGAAGCCTATATAAACGCGCGTAATTACTTAGTTGAGTATTCCCTCTAACCCTGTTAGGCTGCGGCGGCCCGCGGTGGAACTCACAGAAGGTCTTTGCCCAGATTCAATTTTGCGTGGAATAATTTACACCGTCGACCCGACCGATTTACTTAACTCAACGGTCTACTGGGGCTTTATTCACTATTAATATTGGAAATGGCGTTCTATTCGTATAGCTGTTTAGAAGAGTGCTGGGTTGATTCAACTTCGAGAGGAATGTTAGCTAGACGGAGACGGTGAGTAAAACCTCAATGCACTCGTGGATGGTAGCACAATTACAGTGCAATAGACCGGTCAAGTGTTTTTATTACATTAAGGCGTTCAATATGATGTCTTTGTTGGTTGACTTGTGTAAATGATAAAAGTGTAGAATCAACATTCAGATATTGCTTTCTTCAAAAATTGTCGACCTTCACGAATCGGCCTTGGATTTGAAACAAATTTTAATTTCTTCTGGTCACGCACACTTCCCATACAGGAAAAAATCACTTGCGTAAATGGCCTAGAGATTATATTTGGTAGATTTTCACTTTCTGAACATAATAAAGAATATATTTGTTTTGTTTCAGCCTTGTCTTTCTGTTTTTACAAAAAAAAATTACTTTGTATTCAATTATCATAAAGTCTAAAATTGCTCTGGGCCATTTGGGATGAGATAACCCTTTAATATAAAGCCTACATCTCGTTAAAAAGAAAACAATTTATCGCGTCGTGAAGCAAGGGAACTTCTGTAGTCCGGCGCGGGGGCCGCCGCCCGGCCGCAGCGGCGGGACTTAGCATAAACTGGCTCGGACGTATTGCTGAATTTCATGAATACGAAGCGCGCCCGCCGCCGCCGCCGCCGCCGCCGCCGGAATATGTTTGCCCGCACTTCATTAAGATTCGTTATTTCTTAGGACACCCTCTGTACAAGAGCCTTCAGGACTCCCATATTCTTCCAGAGAATCCAGTATTAGCAAAGGGAAAATAAAAAGTACTAATACTAAAATAAAAGAAAATAAAAAACCGGCGTGCGTTCATACAACGACTAAATTAATGTTGATGAAGCGTAAGGAGTGTGACTGAAACGTGGCAAGTAGTTACCTACCCCTCCGGAATACAAGCGTGAGTTTATGTAATGTAATGTAGAGATAATCGACTATTTTATAAATGCAAAAATAATGTCCTGTTTTACTAAAAATAAACACATTTTTCGGGGCACTTCCGGCCCGGCCTCCGACTTCCGATGGCTTGAGAGGTTTGACATACAGATAGAACAGATAAAAATGATAAATCGGATAAAAGCTATGCTTAATAGAAAATATTACCAACCATAAAATATTTACTCTAATGTTACGCAAATGAAATCGCTGATACCATTGAGATCCTTCATAGCGTATTGTTGATGATTTATACGACGTTGAGTAGTACTTTAACCCTCACTGAAAGGGCACAATATGTCTTTGCAAGTACCCATGAAGTGTTTAGACCGTGGATTAGTTAAGTTAGGTCTGCATGTATTTACTGCGACTTTCATACGGATTAGGCATGATTACTTAAATGAAATAAAAGAAATCTCAATATTTCGTGCTCTGTTATAATTGTTTTTAATTTTCTGTAATTTTAATTGCTTGCATAATTTTAATTTGCATTTAATACGTACAAAGTACAAGTATTATGTTTCTAAATAATTATGATAATAATGTACGGTCTCTGTTGCTACTTGGGTCACTGTAGGTTCGGTTTCTGCTGGAGGCCGCCGCCGTACTTTTTTGTTCGTTGTGTTTTATTTTATTCCGTAACAAGAAGCTCACAGCACAAATATAATTAGGATTGATTGTACTATACATAGGCCAATTACGAGCGTTTTTTATAGGGTGTTTTTCTAGATTTGTGATGTCCTTGTCTGGTTACAAAATCCTAGTTTGGGACCAGAACACACAGTATTGTGTGGAAGTTATTGCGTTTTCATTACAAAATTGTGAGATAATATGTCCAATATAAGACACCTATGACGCATATCATGCGTTTGTTAGACGTTGCGTATATCTTAAGAATATCTTCATCATGGATCCATATCAATTTTGACAGCAAGATAATACTGCAGTAATCTTAGAAGAAAATAATACGTGAAGTTCAATTTATACGATATGTATTTCGAACTTCACTATCGCAAAAGGCCACCCTGTAATGATAGTTGTAAGTTTTATGAAATAAATAAATAAATAATTATTTTTTTTACAATGCCGTTATCGAAGCAGACGTTAAAATTATCGGGCGATACAAAGTTGGTCTTCAAATGCCCGCGACGGTCCCTCGCGGCATTCCGTCGTGGAGTGGTAACCTCAGCTGGAGACACCAGATTGGAATCTGCGAAAGAACTGTCTATACTCAAAATTATACGCTGCGGACAAGACACTTCCACAACTTACTATAAGTTTTTTGATAATAAGTATTTAAATAATAAGCTTATAATAGTCTAAGAGCTGGTACTTTGTAACTCTATTTTATACATTTTAAGCCCCCTTTAAGCGCTAATCTACCCAAATTGTGTAGGTATTTGCCTCATATATTCCTCAAGGAGCATTACTCTTTGCTAGAGCTTAGGATTACTCATTAGTTATATAGTTTATTTGATGGTCTTACCAAATATTTGGGTTCATGCATCGATTTAGGTATAATACTTTTACTTAAAGAACTTAATTGAAATAGTACATTGTTACCCTAGGGATGAAAGTAACTCGCTATGCACGGGCTGAAAGGTATTTTTATTTTATTTATTGCCAAAAAACTTAAAGCTAACATTATAGGGAATCCCTATTGCGTTAACAAGTTTTAGAATTAACTATTCTAATTAACTTAAAGTAACCTAATCCATTTATAAACTAGCATTAATAGACACACAAAATACTACTTACTATAACACAACACAAAAAGAGTGACTTTTGTAAATTCATTCAGAGAACAAAAAATAAATCTGTACTCTCTGCGACTCCTTGAGTTACTTTGGGACTCTTTGCGACTCTTTGAGTGACTATTACTTTGAACCCGCTTCTCAGGCAACTTCAGACCTTCTTTCAGAGTATGAGTAATGTATTTTTCATTTATCCGAGCGAAAGGCAAACAGTTGTTCCGGTACCTTCTTTAAGTAACCATGCTATAAAACTTTGTATTAGTAGCACAGACAGTGACTGACGACTAGACTACCCCCCGGAAATATTTAAAGCAACAGTAAAGCCCGCCGCAGCGAGGTGATTGCGGAATAAGAAATGAACAGTGCGCTTCAAGTCACTTCCGAATTCACTTTACGAGTTTTACGAGTTGAACTTCGGCATTAAAGAGCGACGGCGGCGCGGGTAATGAGCTCGCAACAACCTTGTTTGTAACTAACTAAGTGGGGCTAAGATGGAATTTTTATTAACTCTCGCCCTCACTTCATTCCGGCATCGTAACAAAGGAATCATAGCTTTTGTTTTCACAGCAACGTTTTCACTTAACTAAGTCTGTACCGCATCCCCATTTATTTATACTCCTCTACCCATCAACTCATGATATCACTCCTGGTTAATAACAACTACCAGCGAAATAAAACTTCAATGCCGGAGATGGAAACAATTATATTTTTTTTTTCATTCACGATATTATTTGCGCTGCGCCCTTTTGTTATTACGTTTTTCTTGGAACAATCCGACCCAAGTTACTACTGAACTTTCTTCTTGTTCATGATCATAATGTTACTTTGTTAATGAACCGGCGAAAATGCAGCACTACTTCGCTATTTGAAGGGCAAGTTTAAATGAAGTTCGCTTTCAGCGGCGCTGTCGCGGGCTGTACTCGCGAGCGTTCGCTCCTCGCAATGTAGAACGAAGAACATTTCAATTAAACTGTATCTGTATTCGATCCGCCACCGAGTATAGTGGGTTCTTAAGATTTAATCAATTTGGCATAATCTATCACACACAACAGTCGCAGCGAAAGCGTAGCGCAGCCTATATACGTCCAACTGTAGGGCTGGCCTTGTCTCAGAGAGAGGGTATGAGCTTAATCACCACGCGTGCCCACCGCGGATTGGTAATTTCAACCGCGGAGGTATATGAACACCCCAGATACTCAGGTTTCCTCACGATGTTTTCCTACTCCATTAGCGAGTGGTATCGCTACTACAAATTCACAAATATACATAACTTAGAAAGCAAATTCATTGGTGCATGCATGGGGCTTGAAGCCACGACCTCCCGAATGTGAGGCCGGCGTTCTACCGCTGCGCTACCACCGCTCTGCGCTAGCAAAGCCCCGAATCCGTCGTACCACTGCACACTTGCTTCAAAGAAAGATTGGTTTCAAACAGTTAAGAAGTACCTGTCGCTTGTTTTGGTATGCTGACATAAAGTATTCCACCTAAAGGTTGGTTTTTGAAATATCGTCATGTCATCAAAACTAAATACAAAAACTTATTTGAAACCTCTGCCCTTGGTTCCAGGCGTTTACTCTCTCAGAGCTTGGCGTACAGCGTAGTGAACATTGACGATAATATTGAGCCATTTTGGGGTAACGCCAATCTTGTGAATCCAATAAGTCATTTTGGAAATTTTAAAATTTCATCAATTTTTTTATTAATGTTTAGTAATCAATTCGTCATCGTAAAAGTCACTGACATATTTAAAAAAACATATATCTCAATTCAGCAATTACATTATTCATAACAAGTTTAAGTGTGTCATCGAAGTGTAAGTGTGAGCCGGAGGAATGCTGCGTCGACGGCGATCGGTGAATCGCTTCATTATTGTTACAGCAGGCGCTAAGGACCTGCAGGGAAATAATATTTCACGGGAAGAGCTCAGCTCGAGCCGAGGTATCAGTCCCACAGGAGCAGGCGCCTAGATGGAGAGCAACAGAGGGCACAAACCTTCAAAAAAGGCAGTGCCGGGCTTGGATCGAAATTTTACTAAGATGTTCCTGGAAACTACGTTTATAACAGCAAAGCTACGAAGGGTTACTTTTTACTATAACTTAAAGAAACTCTCGTCATCATCATCAGCCCACCGCTGCCCACTGCTGGCTTTTTCCCCCAAAAACTATTTACAAGTAAGTAATATTTATTTTTGACCAAAGGTGGAGACGTGTGCACACGAATCACGAAGCTTAAATGGAGATGGGCGGGACATCCAGCTAGACGAGAAGATGGACGGTGGACGAAGGCGGTCACAGAGTGGTGGCCGACCACTGGCCGTCGTGGCCCCTACCCGATGGGTTGATAATATTAAAAAGGCGGCAGGAGGGCGATGGACAAGATTAACATGGGTCCGACCGGCGATGTTGCCGTGATGGTGAAGAATAGATAGATTTATTTTTATTGCTGTACAAAGTGAGTCCCATGTCTGGGCTGTTAAATAAACTTTGCAACTAAAATTCTTCGTCGGCTTGACACTTAGACAAGTACAAATGTAAATGAATAAAATTTGAACTTTTAAACTCGCAGTAGACTTATAAGCTTGCTACTAGTTTAAAAGAAACTGGGAAGTGATTGCTCTTCAAAGAAAATGCTATCGGGGCTCCTTAAAATAACTTTTCATGGGGGTATGTATATATTGTTTATTTGGCTTATCACTTATCATAAACATAAACATTTACATAAAGGCACATACAGTGCTTCTGGCCCCACACTAGGATACCCTGTGTCGTGGGTACCAGAAACAACGACATCACAAACATGTAAACATCCAAGACCTGGGGTTTGTTTTGTCCCCAGCCGGGATTGGAACCCGGGACCTCTCGCATGGTATGCAGGTGAACTACCGCTGCGCCACGAGGTCGTCGATCTTTCTATCTATTTACACAGTCCATGAAACACGCGCACTATTAGGCATATGCTTCTTAATCGTCACGCCAACCTCGCCAACATTTCGATAACTGTGTGTATTATTAGAAAGAGCAGCGGCATTTCTGTACCTCCCAACTTTGTGCGCGAGGCTAAGCGCTCCAAGTAGGTGAATAATTTATCGGACTTAACGAGGATTAATATGTCGAGGGAGCGTTACAGTATGACGGGCCGCCGACGCGGGCGCAGGCACGGGCTGGGCCGCTACAGATTTGCTTCCTTCAGCCGGTATTTATGAAAACTCCTTTGAGGCCTAATCTGAGCTTCGCGCCGTTATTACGCTACTGGGATGAATTTCAAAGGCAATTTGGATTACTGCGGCCTGTTTGTGTATTGCTATTCTGTTGAGATTTAAGAACCAGGAAAACTCTTTGGGAATTGTATTTTTTTCTGTTCTGTCCAAATTTCGATAAATTTGTTTGGTGTTGTTTAGTGAAATCTTGGTGAAAGCCCATAGAAAGAAGCCATTTCAGATTTTCCTGAATTTTCCATTTATCGGACAACGTTTCCAATAACACGGAGAATACTGGGCATGCCCAGCAGTGGACTCTATTCCCGGACTTGATACAGATTAGTAACATAAAAAAATCTATCTAACCCCCTGTTAATTTACGAGAAACTGGGAGTACGTTAAATATGTATCTATCGCGATATCTTTGTAGTCTTACCCGAGACGTTTAACCAGCTGGAAACTTGAAATAAATTTTCTAACTTCAAGCTCCAAGGAAGCGTGATTCAAACGAGACAGATTTCTGCTTCTACGAATGCAGAGCGGATTCTCGGGCATTGTAATATTTCAAGTGTAAATTCTCCACCGGTCTACTGGTGCGTCCATTCGGCCGCCGGAAGCGCCGACTCGGCCGTATCGCGCGTCCGGCGTCCGGCGCCCGGCGCGCTTCGGCACTCGAACCTGCCCCCGGGACTCGCGACGCGCGGGACGTGTCGACTAGCGGAAATTAACAGCGAGAAACATGTCACAGCCCACGTTTCCCACTTATTTATACTTTAAACGTCGTCGTCGACGGAGAAATAAAAATAGAAATGAGAGCGCTCCAGATAAGACATTTCATGGTTCTTTCTATATTGCTGGTGGATGTACGGGAAAAGCTAGATATTTACAAGAGCAGGCCATTCTTTGGCAGATTTGTGAAACTATTACCTCACTCTAGAAGTAAACTCTCATGACTAAACTCAGCCGAAGATACAGTTTAATTTAATTTTAAAATTTTAATTTACAATATTAAATAAAATATTTTATAGAGCTATTAATATTAATTAGTGCCGAACAAGCTACATCTGAGCATTTTGAAATTATTACCATGGTGCAGTGGAGCCTTGTTAAAACTTATATTTTGACCCTTTTGAATAAGTTTCCACCAGGCGATAAAATAGCACATTTCAACTAAAAATATATTAAAAATATTTAACCGCTTCCAACCGGTCTTTTTGGAAATCCACGGAGGAGGCCTATGTCCAGCAGTGGACTTCTTGTGGCTGAATGATGATGATGATGATGATGAAACTTTGTTTTGTTATAAAAATAATTATGCTTTATTTATTTCTATAGCGAAGCAAAATATGAATTACCAAACAATCAGATTATTACGGGATCAAAAGTCCGGTACTAAAAAGGACACATCACACGACTCGGATCGTTAAAACCAAAGACGCATAAAAATTATGCCGCGAACTGTTTACTGCCGTCCGCTTGATAATTTTATATGACACCGGGTTTAATTGGACTCGGGTGTGCTAACAAGATCTGCTCTTTCTCGGATAGTTTCAGCAAAAGGGTAGTTTTATCTTTCGCCAAAAATATTAATTCTTTGTTCTTATATGACAAGGGTCCAAAGTTGTCTAACTGTCTTGTATACAACTTCCAATTATTAAGTATTTATTAACAGTAAGCGCAGTATATACTGCTTGTCAAGGTTTGCTTAGATTTTCACCTTTGTCTTCCATAGTTGTAGATGTCGTGATAAGAATCCTCATTTTCGACAAAAATATTTCTTTACAAATCCTAACTAGCAATCTGTTTGCTATGTTGTAGGACCGTCAGTTTTTTTACTACACTAGAATGGAGTAATGAGCTGTACTTCTGATCTACTCACTGTACTCCTCAATTTATAGTCTCGTTAGTGATGATTATTTTAAACGCGGTTATAAAATCATATTTCCAATTTTAGTGCGGACGTTTATTGTTTTAGTGTCTAGTGACGTTATTTATGGCGAGTACTCGCTGCACTTCCTATGTGTAAGCGTGAAACTTACCATTATTGTTTGTTTAGTTATTAATTGTATTATATATTATTGTTACTTTACTTATGATGTTTTCTTCCGAAACGATGCTAATATAAAAGTGCTGTGAGTTATAATTGTGGTATAGACTTTGTCATACGATTTTATCGCGAATCTATGATGACATCCATTATAAACTTCAGTTTGGAAAATCGTTATGAATAACAATTTTAAAGGGTTAGACAAACTACTTGGTAAACAAAGTACGGAATGCCTAGAACCACCGCTCTTAAAATGTGACAACTCATACAGTCACAAAGCCATATTTGAGCAGCAGCTGTAACAAGTGTCAGCGGCATCGAAGCGCTCAACACGATTATGGGAAAATGAAGGATCCAGAAGATCAGCCCGCTAAGGAGCCCAACATCTGGCTCGCACAATCACACTGGATTGCAGTGCGCTGCTTTTGAAAATCTCAGTACTCCCAATTTACACAGAGACTTCAATTGAAACGTGACCTAATGTAAGATGACCCAATATTCATAGTGCTGATTATATAAGTTTCATGACCAGCACATATATTTTGGGCACCGACTCCAGTATATATGGTATATATACTTTTAATTATTTAAATTATTCCAACTTTTTAGTGCTGTAGTGTTTCGAAGTCGGTTTTTTATTTTTTTTTAGTGCTGTAGGATTTTTATTTGTTATTTAAAAATTGTTTAGCTTCTGTTGTTTGTCTCACTGGAGTTTCGCCTCAACACCGCGGACAGGTGTGTGTGGGGCATTCCTCAGCCGCGAGTCCATGTCTCCACACCGTGCACTACTGTACTCGAGAAGGTCCCTATACACAAGAGTTTTTGAAAGGTGTTTGAACAAGAACATGATACAACAGTATTTTTAAAGTACACAACTCGAGTGGAAGCTATTTGCTCGAAATTCAATAGCAGTATTTCAAGCTTGTCAATTGTCCGTTTTTATTTTGTTGATGATGTTTTGTTCGCCTTAAATACGGAGATCGCGTTTCATTCACACTCGGTAGTTAACTAGTCTGACAGTTTGCCCATCTGTCTGTCGGCGCACTACTCTATTGTCGCGGTGATATAGTCGCTGTCACCGCGGGATTCCTTTCACTCCGCGAGTCCTAATGTCTTCGGATTAAAGACCCTTTTCACTTGCCTGCAGTGAGCGGCGCTGGTCGAATTACTCCGCAGTAACGTGATACTCCAGCTTTGTGGTAGTTTCTTTTTATCGGGTGACACATTTGTATTGAATACTGGTTTTTGTTTGCCTGTTATGTGTTCTGTGCACATTGTGTCGCAACACAGTAGTTTTGTCGACGAACAAAAGGCTGTTAGTATTTTTTGGGAATTCGAAAAACGTTTTTGTACTCGTTGAAACAAAGTAGTACTCTGCGTAACTCTCGGGGAAAACGGTCTCGGGTAACATGCCTTAAATATTGATATGTGATTTCGTCTACGATTTTTTCGGCGGAAAAATCGGGATTCTGCAATGGCGGGTCGTAAGGCTCTGTAACGACCGCAACAGATGTGTCGACATTCGACAAGCGAGACGATAAAACTTTACGAGATCGCACGAGGCTCGAGAGTCCTCGCCTCAGCCGTTGCCCAACATAAATACTATAGAAAACCCGAACAAACTTCACGCGTTTCTGTGGCTGTTAACTTCCGAGTTTTTCTAGAATCGCACGAATTTACCCAGGAAGAATTCTCCCTCTCTACTGAGCTGACGTTCTATGTCGTGTGTGTAATACCGATCCCGGGATCCGTTCAGTCTGTCATTCTTTGAAGGGTTTGCCTCTTCGCTCTGGTTTACGATAATGTCTCCGGACCACACTAGCCCTTAAAGTCTATTTGCTCTTTTATCTGATTCCATTCCACGTATCCACGTATGAGTAAGCATTTTTTGCCCCGGGATGGAGTCTATTATAGAGCTACTTGCAAACTAATATTGTTTGTGTGATTTTTCTCTTTATCTTGCGTCTACCGCAGTTGTTGTTATTTACCAATTTGGTCGGCTGAATGAGTACATCGATGCAGTAAATATCAGAGTCTTGTAGCTTTATTTTTTGAGGGAAAAAATGCGAGGCTCTGTTCATTTGTCTAGTTTTTGCCGCACCCCGCCGGTCGTGTGTGGAGCCGCGGCAGACGGCGCCACGCCTTCTCCGTGTTCCCCGCTCTTGGATCATTCCGCATTCACACAATGGATACAGCGGC
This sequence comes from Yponomeuta evonymella, assembly GCA_963969515.1. Classification (NCBI taxonomy): domain Eukaryota; kingdom Metazoa; phylum Arthropoda; class Insecta; order Lepidoptera; family Yponomeutidae; genus Yponomeuta; species Yponomeuta evonymella. The sequence goes on from OZ018350.1 coordinate 21,051,153, forward strand.
TAACCCGACCACTTTTTGCTCTTCCTCTGTACACATGCCGAGATTTATCGCTGCGAGAACATGTTTGCTCTGCTATGCTGCTTTTGTCATTTAATTTAGACAGACTTTTTAGTTTAATTATTTAACCTACAACTTTGTTTTGTTGCAGGTAAGCAAAGAACCCAGACATCATTTAGTCAATAAACTGCGAGTTATGCAAAAAGTAAGCTACCTTTCACCTGTCCACCTGGGTTCCACCTTTTGAAAACACAGAGTTGAGAAACGCATCAGGGTTCTTCACGATATCTTCCTTCACCAACTTCATGGTAAGTAGTTCCTACACCTCGCGTGCTGCGCCGTCCACCGGTTGCATCCAGCCGCGGCGGGAACAGTTTATACTTTCAGATAAAATCGCAATTAATCCTCGGGTAATTCGATCAGTTAACGATAATGGATTCCTCGGGTTAGTGCTATTTGATCCTGAATTCTGATCTCTAGATTTCGTATACTATGGTAGTTAGTAGCAATTTTTATACTTAATAAATACATTGATTGAATCGGGATTTACATAGTGGATTGTAATAAATATTTACTGAACTAAAAACATTCGCATGTACACCAATATAAATTAAACGAATACATTTTCAGTTTCACTAACTAAATCAACACAAACAGGATTATTTTAAAGAGGTATCAACGCGTAGGATCCAACGAAAATCGCCCGATTCTCGGAAGCGATTCCATCTTCGACTGATTCCGAATGGAATTAAATCTACGAAACTATCAGCCGCCCAGCCTGGCGTGTTTGTTTTAATTAGGACATAAACATTTAAGCCGATAACCTTTAACTTAGCTGTCTGGTAGCGTTAGATTGACTAACTTCTACGGTGAGCCGTAGAAGATCCACTTAGTGAAGCTTTTCAACAATCTCCAAGAATGATTCGCGTAAAATGCATTTGTATGAATTAATTTCATGATTTGAAATCGTTGTCGAGGGTTTTTTTTTCATGTAGCACGAATTATTTTCCGCCTTTATATAAGGTCGTCGTCTGCACTCTTATATTAAGAAATATCTGAGTAATTTCCAATAAAGCTGTGTTCTTTATCTATCTATCCACAAAGATATATATATTGGACTCTTATAAAGCGCTGTCTCTGTCTTTTGTCTTTCCAACAATTATATGTTGGAAAGACAACACTTTCGGCACGACAGCATTGTTGCTTGTTGTTTCTGTGATGTATCTTGTTGGTATAGTCAATGTCTTTCTTATTCTTCTTCTTCATATAGCATCGAAAAACACCGTACGTGTATGTTTAATATGGCATACCATTACGCGACCATTAGAGTAAATTCGGCGGACAGACGAACCTGTTGTGAGACACAACACGCTAACGAGTTGGCCCTTCGATAGCATCGGCCGTGGATACCGACCTGCCGTCATACAGCTCAGACAAAAGGTCCGCCCGGGCATTTCTGCGTAATCGAATCTGTACATATATGGAGCTCTATACAGATTAAATCGATTATACAGATCGATATAGTAGAAGCATCTTGCTTTACGTAGCGATTGAGAGCGAGATAACGCGAGTTAACGTCGCTGTCTCTACCTGGATAAAGCTTTTATGTTTCTTAAATTAATTAAAAACATTGCAGGCCATTACTTCAATGTTTTAAATTAAGAGTACTTAAAGCAAGTTTTTCCGTGTTCTGGGTTCCACCCAGTCAGTGGCAATTATTGTCCATCTGGCCGACCAAGGCGGAGATGGCGAGATGTCCTCACGATTTTTCTGCCGGGGTGGCAGGGAATGGCTGATGACAGAGAGGAGCGGAGAGCTAAAGGGGAGGCCTTCGCCCTGCAGTGAGACACTAAATCAGCTAATTTAAAAAAATAAAGTCCAGATAGTTCACCCGACCGGTAACGCGAGACTATACGGCTTTAGGGGGCTACTGACTGCAGTCAATAAACTGGCAAATGAGTTCAACTGGGCAATACAAATTTTATCAAATTTTGCTGATAATTTTTTTGCGAAAGTTTTCCCCGTGGTCGTCAAAGTTATTATTGTTATTGCCGAGTGGAACTTCACATTTTCGTATAGATATGGAGATTTTATTACACCCATATCATATCTTACATATCTTATTGCAATTGAAATTCGAGACACAGAAATGGTGTGAGGAGTCATCTATGTAACAACAAACGTAGTCTGATCTGCGACTTCTGTACGTAGTCACTCAGTGAATCTACAGCTGCTGGAAATACACGCGACATTCCGCGGGTGTTATTCTAAACTTGTCGCACTGTTCGACAGTTGACAACCAGCTATTGTCATGCTACATGTTAACGAGTGGGATCGGACTCTCAATAAACAACCTTGTTGCTCGTAGATGTAGTCTTTTTTGTAGTGACTCCTGTTTTATTTACAGTTTATAACTGCTAAACCGAGTTCAGAGTTATCTTAGATGTTATGTTCAATATTATGTTTTACCAAAAAAAAAAAAAATTTATTTGACCAAAGAAGCAGCCTATTTACGACCCGTTAAGGCACATTTTTGGAGATAGGTACGTCCTTTATCACCACGAGCGCCCACTAGGGATTAGGGATTTCGAGCGCTGAGATAGGTGAACAACTCGGAGACTCAGGTTCTGTCACGATGTTTTTCATTCTCATACCTCAACATCCAATGTCATCCATTAAATACTACGAGTATCTCCTTATTTTCAAATAGCAGTTCTAAGACTCAAAAGAGTAATGTCTGGTAGGTACCTAAAGTTGTGCACAGGATTATTTAAATTAGCAAATAGGAATAAGGAAAGGTAATTCGAAACCGCGACTGTTCACACCTGGCCAGGGCCGCATTGAGGCGTCAAATTGCAGGAGGGTGGGCGCTGGGTCATAAAGCAATGTTTATTTGAGTGTGTTTTTTCCTCTTGCTTAAAAAAAAACTACTTGAAAAAAGTAGGATCAGACACACTGTAGTCGTCCCGATTACGAACCGTCTGGGATCTATCTCCTAGACGCTTACTAAGAGGCGGCATTTTCGAAATTTAAGTAACTCTTATCCATTTCAGATTTTGAAAGACATTGTAATGTTGGTAATAATAACTAATAATAATAATAACTTCCACACAATAAAGTCACTTGACCTGGTCCCAAACTAGGATACCCTGTGCTATGGTAACCAGGCAAGGACGTCACAAACATGAAAATACACCCAGACTAAGGCTATTGTACAAATGTACGGTGGCCCCCAGTGGGAATCGAACCCACAACCTCTGTTTTAGTAGCTAAGCGCCGTAACGGCTAGGCCAACGAGGCAGTCAAAGCCCCACCCTGAGAGACTGACACGCGTGACAGTTAGCCATGTCACGGGTGTCACTCTCTCAGGATGACAGTTTAAAGTAAACTTGTCAAGTTGCGTGCCTGTCAGTGAAACTCTCACATGTCTACTGAGAGTATTGTCAGGAGTATTTCAAACAACATGAAATAGTTTTTGAAATATGTAACGTCGTCTTTTCATCCCAACAACAATCAAGGCAGATACTTAATATGGACATTATTTCCCAATGCTTGATGCATACTTAAGGATCTAAGCAAAGAATGTGCCAGGCCACATTCTGGCTAAGCTCGAACTGCATTATATACGCGATACAATTCCGACCCCTTCTATAAGACTTCGTCCGCGTGGGAGTCGGTTAAAACGTATGCCTTATCATTATCCAGAGCGCGGTCAATCTGTAAGTTAAATGCTATCCGTTTAGCCATTTGAGCCACAAATAGATAGATGCATTTTTATATTTCAATAAATCTCAAATATTCCAACTTTCATATTCACAGAGTGTAACAAAATCCCCTATCCTCTTATGGGAGTTTTACTTGATATTGCAACTATTTCTATGGGAAAAACTTTGAAATCGCAAAAAAAACTGCTGTTCTCTAATCAGATCTACCAACGAGGTAGCCAATATTCGTTCCAATGCAGGGCACAGGCCTTCTCTCAGAGAGAGAGAGAGAGAGTACGAGCTTAATCGCCTCACGTGCTTATCTTGCATTGCCTATTTTTAGTGCTGAAGTGTGTGAATACTTCTGACTCTCAGGTTTCCTCAAAATGTTTAACTTTACGGGTCGCAAGTGGTTTTCCCTACGACGACATCAAAATGTATGCAACAGCTGATTATTTTTCGTGATTTCGAAGCTGTCTCTATAGTAAAGGTATAGTATAACTTTAAATCTGTCTCTGATAGTAGCTAACCAAAAACCTAAAGACGAAACATCCCTCACGAAAACCGCAGAAGCGTCAAATTTGACAGTCACTTAATAAGCCGAATGTGAGCTTGAGTTACAAACTCGATTTACGACGGATTTTATTTAGGCGGAACATACTAAATAAAATCCGGCCAAGTGCGAGTCGGACTCGCACGCTGATGGTTTTGTATATATATCTTCTTGATCTTTCTTACCAAAAATGTGTTTTTTTTATATTTGCTATCAATTTGTTATTGCGAATTCTTAATGCCAAAGTTTGAAACTTGTATGGATTTGATTTTTTACGATAATGCAACAACGAAGAAAAACCTTCAATTCAAACCCCAAAATATTTGTTCTGAACGTTCATTATTGGATCACCGTACATGCACTAAGTTAAAACTTTTTCAATTCTGTAGATTCGGAAAAATAGCCCATGACGGAGGGGTAGACAGACATATGAGAGATCCTCTAAGCGGCCCGTTTTGTCATCGGATGTACGGAACCCTAAACTAAAACGCGGGTAATCCCAGTGCACTCTGCCGCTCTAAAATAGCATAATGGATGACGCGTGAACCTTTCACCTTGGACCATGAAACTAAAGACGACAGAAGTCACATCTATCTTCATAAAACATAACATAAACATAAACATAAACATTTACATACAGGCACATACATTGCTTCTGGCCCCACACTAGGATACCCTGTGTCGTGGGAACCAGAAACAACGACATCACAAACATGTAAACATCCAAGACCTGGAGTTTTTTTTTGTCATCATTAAGAAAACGGGCCATCGATAAATAAGTCTACTGATAGTTCAATTTTGACAGTTCTTTAATAAAACTTATTTCATACACTAACTGCTGGTTGGTTATCTATCGATAAATTGAACAGAAGATGGCAGCTTCCTACCCATGATCCACCTCTTGAAACCACCTAGGTGAAACGTGGGATTTTTTTTTTACAACGTTTCTCTGATAAAACTTTAAAAGGCTCTATTTTTATTGGGGACAATCTGACTGGTGAAAGTGACCTCAGACTTTCAAGAGTTTCGATGTCAAAGTGTACGTTGCAAAAAAATATTTCCCAAGGAACACCCAGGTGAACAAAGGTGGTCCGTTGTAAAAAGAAAACCATGGTTCACCGAGGTCGTCTCAGGAGGTGCACCGTGGGGAAGAAGGAAAAACGGCGCGTCATTCACTATGCAATTTTATGCTAGTGATGATCTTCTAGTACTGAATTACATATTCTGATAATTTAATGATTACAAGAACGTAGAGAGAATCTTCTGCTTGTTTTTATTCTGAGCTTAGAGTGTTATCGCTACACCAACGTGCCGTTGCATAGGTTTCAATCGAAAATAGGTCTTCATAACCTTTTGATAGAGTGCTGTAATCGTGCACACACAGTATTGGCGGGCTGGCAGAGAGGCGCGGATGCTTTTAGGCAGCATTGATCTCTTTCCCCCACCGCTGACGGAGACACGTGACCTCGCGGCAGACGCAGCGTCACTATCTCTTTACATTCTTGTTAAGTAAGACATGCGCCAAAATAAACACATACAAATACAAGTAACATTCACTGGCTTCCCACATAGAATTGCTTATAACGGACGCAAACATCCATTGGTTTGTGTGATAAAACTTAATTAAATTCAAATATTTTGATCAATGTAGAAATATCCTCTTTTACTCATTGAACGTTTTAGCTTCGCTAAAGATCCTTTTGTGTGATTAGTGGAGAAGAAGTAGAATGAAGTAGTAGAACACATCATCTGTTACAAAAACCTACTGTAACTCAAAAAAAGTAATAAACCCTGGTCTCTGCCTACCCTTCCGGGTTTGAGGCATGGGTTTATGCACATATGGAACTAATCTTGTGAAATTCTTACTAAGAAATATATTTTTATTTGTAACTATTTATTTTCACAATGTTTACTTACTCTAATCGAGCGTTGTATCGTCTTTTACCAGAAATCAATATAATATGACGTAATTAAGCAGATTAGATGGCAAATAAAACAAATACTAGCTCTGTCACCACATTTGTAATAAAGACTTAGGCATGTTTCTACCAGGTGGTGTGAATTAAAATAACGACCGCGGATTCGTCTCAAGTGGCTGAGCTGTCTGCACCTCGTCTAATCACATTAGCGCCGCGGCTGACACTGCGCAGGCCGCGGGTTATCGAGCGGATAATTGCGTTTCAGCGCGGAGCCTCCATTAGGCTGATTGGCGCTTTTTCGCGACGCTCGAGGTCACGAAATACGAGTGGCGGCTACAGCTGAGTCGGAATTTATTTTTTTATACCTTTTGAATACTTTTCAGAGTTTGAGTGCTTAGTTAATTGTAATTGAGGTTAAATCAGACTGATACCGTTAATGTATAAGGTATAACCAGCATTACCGGATTCATCGAAAAATGGGTGTTCTACTCGTACATGTTTAGAAAAATCCATAAAATATAAAAAAGTATGAGTATAAAATGTATACCCTGCAGCATTTAAAAATATATATTAAATGCTGCAGATTATAAATTTTATATCGCACAGCTGATTTCGTGATTCCGAAATTTTCCACTAGTAAAGTTGCTATTTAATTAACGAACCTCCCACTTTCGGATGAATATGGCGATTATGTTACATACTGCAGAAACATTGTGATTTTCAGAGTAACTAAATTACCAGAGAAAAGCCCTCATTTAGCAAAAATATACAATTTCATCCCAAAAAATGTTTACTTTTTCATTATTCATCCTTCAGCAGCGTCTTCCAGAGATTCCAACCGCATACTGCGATCGCCAACCCGCCTGCCAAGCGTGGCGATTATGACAAAACCCCTCATGGTTATAAAAATCGAGGGTGGCCTATGTCCTTCAGTGGGCATCAAAGGGCTGATGATGATGATGATTCATCCTATTAATGAATTACACTACATTTTAGGCTTGCTACGGCGTAGTACGCGCGTAGTCACCGCGTAGTACGAGCTACGGGCGACCGATACGCACCTTATAATGTGGGTTGTAACTAACTCTAACCTACGAGTTGAGGATAGGCAAGCCTCCTACTCTTGTAAGTGAAGGTAATAAAGAAGATTGGTGATGGCGTCCCAACCGCCAACATGGCCGATCGGGAGTCTCCTGGTGCTATTAATTTAGCATTCTAATTGACTCAAAAAAATATTTATAACTATGTATGAGCATCGCGAGTAAAAATAACAATTTTTAATAATCACGGAGCAGCTCACCACTCAAATAGTAAGGAAAACGTAGCAGAGCAACGGTTTGCAGCGAACTAATCTATCAATCTATGTAGTTACGTAGCTCGCTAACTCCTTCGCGCTGTCAATTAGAGAGTGGATGGGCAAGTTGCGTCCGCAGCTGTGACGTCACGCCTGCTATCCCGGTTACATGGCTAATGCACTGAGTAATAGGACTACGAAAGATTTTCTTTGTTGATGGTTTAAAACCTGCTAAAGATATACAGGAGCGGGAAAACCTACAAAAACATTTTTTTACTGCCAATTTTACGGACAATATTTCTTATAGTTATATATTAAACGGGTCTAATCGCGATTATTTATTAGGTAAAAGTTAATATATAACTATGGTTTAGCATCGCGAGTCATTAAAAAATACTATTTCTTGGAGTGTAGCTGAGAATACATAAGTATCTTTAAAATCGCCTGAAAAGAGCAAACTTCTGTCCCTGCATATTCTGTGGGCTGATCCGATGCTCCTACAGCATAAACTTAACAATTAGATCACATCTGCTCCAACAACGACCAAGTAACCAGTTTGCATATCCTTATAGCTGTGTTTGTAGCTTGCATGCAGCCAATGAAGCAAACTGTGTCTCGGCTACTTGAGCTCTTAAAGAGCTCGACCAGCCTTGGAGATGTTTAAGTATAGTTTAATTTTAAATTGACCGTGTGATCAGCTTATTCATAGTAATTATGATTTATTTATTGACTGGCTTTGCCCACGATTCTGATAAATATAGGTGGATATTAATTTTTTGTACGATGTAACAGTATCTGATTGTGGCAAAATAATTACAAAGTAAACATTCTGTTTTTACAATGAATAAAAATATTTGAATTGAATTGAATTGAATTGAATTAATCTTTTTGATATTGCATAGAAATTTTTATACCTGAAAATACACGGAAAACAAAGTTCACCGAGAGTGAAACTTAGTTTATTGCCCCCGAAACTGTCTACATACTGACATACATACTGTTACATACTGTTAAAGCCGTTTCCTAGACTCTTATTGTTATTTATATAGGTGTATGTGTATTTATTTACAACAACTGCTCGTTTAAAATAGTAAGATGAGATCATATCACCAGTGGCTTACAAACCAACATTCCCGTTTGGAGCCACGCCGTCTGCCACGTTCAAAATATGGATCACTCGAAACGCCGCAGCAAACTAATTAAAATCGATATTGGAGCGGAAAGTCAACAGCAATCAAGCCGTAGACAAATGAACGTCTCAAGTGATCGCGTCACCGACCGCTCAGCACACATTGCGCTCCCATTATACATTCCACGAGGGCTTTAGCAGGAACACAATACTTCGGGATGGTAGTGAATGGATAGTACAATCACACATCGAACTTTCCAACATTGCAGCAGACGTCAGCGCTGCTTTGAATGAAGTAAAGCCACTGTGAAGGTTTCAATTCTTTGAACAGTGGCCTCGCTCATCGATGCCATACTGGTGATCTCCGGCTCACCGTTGTTCCTTTGATGTGTAAGTAACCATATGTATCATACTTAAATAACATAATAAGACCATTTAAAGATTGAGAAGAGTGCCTTGTTGGTCTGATTGTAACTCGTGGGATTACTACGACAGAGATCGTGGTTCGATTTTGATTAGTACAGAATTCCTCAGTCTGGGTATTTTTGCTTACCTGGTTATCAAATCAGAGGGTATCCCAGTCCTAACTAGGATACTCTCTGACTTCTAACTAAGGCCCTAGCTCAGGTGAGTGATTGTGTTGTGTGAGTGTTTTAAAATTATTATTATTTAAGTAAATCACACCTGAGACATATCTCACAACATTCCACAATGTGACAACCTTTTGATGCTATTGCTCATTGATAATCTTAACACAACAACATAGAGAGTATAAATTTACAGAGACGGAAGACGAGTTACTTAACGAAATTCGTATACAGTCGCCGGTTGAATAGTGTAGAGGTGGGGAAGGGCCCCGGGGCCCCCACACTAAGCCGGTGAGGTCCGGCCCTGCCCTAGCCTTGTTCCCTTACTCTTGATGTTTAACTATTTCATACTAAATTAAGCTTGAATTATCTGCTATATGTCGGACATTACGATCAACTAATAACATTTCTTAACTTTAGAATTCATCGGACGGACCCACATTTTATGAAATTGTTAAATAGATATCCTTAACTTATGCGCGATATGGTTATGAGAAAATCGTAAGGAAACCTGATCGTCTCAGGTGTTCACATACTTCAGTGCATGAAATTGCCAATCCGCAGTGAGCACGCGTTTTAATTAAGCCCATACTCTCTCTCTGAGAGAAGGCCGGTGCCCCGTGCCTGGGACGTATGTAAGCAGCATTATATGGTCAAATTTACGTCAAAGTGTGGATCTGAGCCGCAGTGGTCGGCTCTAGAGCCTTCGAGTCCGCCCGAGGACGCTCTGTCTGCACGTACAGCCTCATGAATAACACATCGCCTCGCCGCCGCCGCTACACCCACTCATATTCATCTCCGGCCCGAACTAACCTGATGTTTGCAAACGCTCAAGTGTCAAACTTCTATATCCAGTACGTAGTTTTGGTTCTAGCTAGTGATCCGCACTTTACCTCACCCGCTTTACTAGAGGAATTTCAATTGAGCAACTAGGTACCGAGTTCAGCCTTTGATAGCCGACCCTTATGTGAAACCGTTAAACCAATATATGAAATGTGCAGTGCTTACGAAAGTTTAAGTTGTAAGACTCTTATGTTGTTGCTTCATCTGAGAATAATTGGGTAAATACTAAATTCTACATATAGAGCCGATTGTTAGTATAAACGTCTGCGTTATTTATACTTCGTAGTACTAACAGAGCCCTTACCATCGCTACGAATCGAAACTGATGCCTCCGTATGAGATTGAACCACCTATAACATCGTTATTCAATGTCGTTTTAATGTGTCTCTATACGGGCATTATCGACTTACAAGATTATTTGTTATTTATTGTTGTAACATAAACTTAACAGAACTATTTTGTTTGGTTTCTTGCCACCATTATGAAGGCTGGCGCCCTTGTAAGCAAAATGTTCGAGAAGTTAACGGACAGAAGCTTTTAATAGCAACTCTATAGAACAGTTAATACGCGCTTACGTCATTGTGTACGCGGGCATCAATCCCCGCGCGTAATCCGCGTGGAACAATGCTCGGGGCGCTCTGTCCCCGCGCCGCCGCCGCCGCCGCCATTGTGCCGGGCGAGCCGCAAAAGAGCGCCAAAACTTGGGATCTTGAGACTAGTAACGGAACCGCGAGCCACGAATACTGTCCATCGTGGGTGGAGTGCTCACTTTTCTTTATTCATTAAATTTTTACGGTTTCTACTAATATGCCTTGCCTACAACGTCTGTCTGTCTGACCTGCAAATGGCTGTTCTCCCTTTCGAGCCGTATCTTTTCCAAACCTACCTACCAACATTAACCCCCTGTTTCTCGTGCATTAATTAACTTCCACACAAAAACTTCCACACAACACAATCACTTGACCTGGTCCCAAACTAGGATACCCTGTGCTATGGTATCCTAGTTTGTGATGGCAAGGACATCACAAACATGGAAATACACCTAGACTGAGGCCATTTGTACAAATGTACGGCGACCCCCAGTGGCAATTGAACCCATGACCTCTGTCTTGGTAGCTAAGCGCCTTAACGGCTAGACCAACGAGACAGTGAAATAATAGAAATCAATCCTGCAGACTTTGTTTTTCATAGAGATTAACCCCCGATTTCTCATACGCTAACAAGCTGTTAACAGATTGTTGACGGTCGGTTGGCAGTTGGCCAAAGTGCGCACAAAAAAACAACTGACAACCATCAACAGTCTGTTAACAACTTGTTAAGATACGAGAAATTTCACCTCTAGAAAACCTATTAATTTTACTTTCACCTCTGTACCAATTTAATATGCAGAATTCTAAATGACCCGATCAGACCACCATAACAATGGTTTTTAATTGTTCTCAAGGTCACAATCTAACAGTTTAAAAACGAATGCTGGTTAGTATTTATGACCGTCACCTCCACTGTGGAGGTTGTTGTGTGTCGTACATCCCGGGACAGCTTCAACGGCGCATCCTCAGGCTCTGCGTCTAAACCTCCCTTTTATTATATTAATTAACTCTCTTCCTCCCTCTCTAACGTCAGTGACGATCTGCGACCCTCTCGCTCGCCCTTCGCTTCGTTTAAGTACGGGCATTAGTTGTGCTTAAGTTATGTACTGTCTTTTAGTTTTAGGTTTTGTGTTCATTTTCGCAGAGAAAAGATGGCGATTTCGCTCTTTATTATATACCGTCTTCTCACGAAAGATACGATTACGACGAGTTTGAGCTGTGTAAGAGCGTTTATCTTGGATCTATTATGAAATTAATGATGGTGCGTGTGTGTAGAAGACGTCTTCATAAATGGTGGTCGCCGCAGGCTCGGCTGTACCGGACTATTATCGACGCAGTGATGTAGTGTCTTGCACTGCACCCGCATTATGTCTGATAGACTAAACTAAACGAGCAGGCTCGGCGGCGGTACTTCGCAGACAGTAAAAACAGATCGGTGCAGGGCACCAGATTGAAACTAAACATTATTAGAACAGAAAGTTTGTTACTAGCGCAGTAGGGCTCACTTTGTAGCGAGAATAAAGCTGCGATCATCGAGGCAACTCTCCGAACAGTAAAACATTCAATAATAATACACGGAGAGAACCTTCTGCGAATTCGCAACTATAGTGGAAAGATTGGCACGTTGATTGTCGCTGTCAAAGTATTCTAAAAAAACTTGTAACATATAAATGTAGACAATTTACTACTTGTAGAAAAGTTAATTGCTTACTTAAGCCACCGCGGCCCTGCGTCCGGGAATGAAAGTACAAACAAATCGCCCGCGTAATAATTTAATAACACACCAATTGGAGAATCTAGCCAGAGGGCTCAAGTCACGGTATGGAACGGAAGAACTCCTCAATAGTTCTTGTAATAAGACTCGTATACTCCGGGTTTTAATTTAGTTTGGGAGCAGGTCAAGTGATTGTATTGTGTGGAAGTTATTATTCTTACGTCCTTCCCGAAAGCCGCGTAATCTCTGCATTGCGACACTATCTTAAAGAACTATGCCCGAGAAATCGACGGCTTAGGAGATTGTGTTTGATAGGTTCAAAGTTGCACTTTTTTGCAATTTTTTGCAGAAAATGCATTTAAGAAAAATTTCTTTTCAATAACGGATTTGAAATTTCTATGCGCCATGTAAACAAAACATCGGGATCTCAAAGAAGCGCATCGGTGGTTGATACATAATTATACTTACTGACCATGCTATAACAATGATGAATGCAACGTGTCCGTTGCGTGCAAATGTTTTGATTACCCAAACAATTTATTGATTTCCCAGCACAATTATATGGATATAATAAGTTTATTTTCATAAAGTTATGTGGTGGCAATAACTGTGGCAACTCGTACATACTAGATAATTAATCGCTAGATAAACAATCTAGCTGAGACTAAATGGATAAACATTTTTCTTCTTGATGGAAGTATTATTCTGTGTGTTCCTGATTGTATTCGCTGGGTCCGCAGCAAAGCTAGCGAAGCGAGCGAGTCCCGCGGGAGACGGGACGCTGCAAATTACACCTGTTCGCTACATAGTTGTTGTTAGCGATTTACACAGCCGCTTACTGCCCGAGCAGTTGTGCTGGAATTTCTTAGCCGCAGCGTTATTTCATACAACATAAACTCTCTTTTTAGGGTTCCGTACCTCAAAAGGAAAGAAAAATTAAACCCTTATGGGATCACTTTGTTGTCCATCCGTCCGTCTGTCAAACTTTTATCTCGGAAACGCGTGGAGGTAGTTGAAAGTAAAACCAATACTCAGTCCCTTGAAGCTGTGAAAAAATAAAAATTCTAAGTTTACGTAAAAAAAGATATGGCCGTTTATTCCGCAGCGGCGGTAGCCTAGTGGGTAGAACATTGGACTCGGAAGCGGGAGACCCAGGTTCGATTCCCAGTGCGGGCATGTACCTATGACTTTGTTTTCTAAGTTATGTACATTTGTGAAGTTATAGTATCAATACCATCAGAAAACGTCGTGAGGAAACCTGGGTATTAAAGCTATTCACATACCTCAGCGCTTGAAATCGGCAATCCGCGGTGGGCACGCGTTTTGATTAAGCCTATACTATCTCTCTGATATAAGGCCCGTGCCCTCCAGTGGGACATTATAAGCTGCTTATGATGATACCGCAAAAAAATATATTTCGACACATAAGGAAATCAAAATTTAAAGTGTGCCTACTTTTCGTTAACTTAGAACTATGAAATTTCGCAAATAATGTCGTCTTTATACTACGAGTACAGGGAAAAATCTTGAAACTATGTACCTATCTGAAATTAAATTATAAAAAAATTGTCTTTGAAATTCGGGAAAAGCTCGGAAAAAACTGCGAGACTCGATTTCTGGATTATCTATAATATGTAAGATATGTAATTACCTACAAACCTACAAACTTGTACGGAACCCTCGGGGTTTTTTTTAGAAAACTACTTCTTTCCACAGCCGGGTACAAGCTTTGCCGAGACTAAACGTGTTTTCGCTCAAGAAATATAAATTGTCAAAGTAGTAAGTTCAAACATGTTTTTTTTTTGAATCGCTCTTAGTACCAGGCCGAAAACTAGAAAATAAGGTATTTAAAAAAAGAATACTCACCACATACTATGCTCGTCGCGGCTTTTTAAGAACATTGTTCTTTAAAAAGTAACAGGCCGCGTGGGAATCTATCTGTAGTCCCTTAGCGACACGCGGACCGCATAGAAATCTGTTACTTATCGCGACCGTAGTGGCGTTGAAGATTAATTTAGTCTATCACCATTCGAAGTAGGTACCTAAACTCTTAACATACAGAGAGCGACTTAAGTATCTAGAAATTCTTTTAGAAAATAGGCGTGAATACAGGCAAGCACGCGACCTGCGTCCGACCGTCCGACCGTCCGGCCGTCCGACCGTCCGCTTTAGATCGCCGCGCGCTGCCGGAGACTGTTCGCGACTAATTGCTACTGCAAGCGCAGACATTGAGAAGCCATCTCTTTGTACCACAAACAGCCTAAACTAGACTCTGCCACTGTCGGATAAGAGCTGAAACTCCAACGCTGCGGCTAGTTGATGCACATTTTAAATCTGTGCTCTGTTGAGGGTAGATTTTGTCCGGTTAGCAATTAGCACGGGTCCTGGCTGCCGAATTAAACGACGTTTTGTTACACAAAATCTTTCCACAACGAAAAGAGCTCTACGTGGAGCTGAAAGTGGAGCACGCGGAATGTGAAAGAGAAGCCTAATCTCTAACAAAATACTGACCTCTCAAAAACAAGCAAATATATTGAAAATACTAAGTAAACATACGTTAACGCAACCTTATAAACAAGTTTCGATAGAATAGACAACTCGCAAGTTTTCACTATTCACGCAGCATTGATATTGCGGGCTGTTTCTGCCGCGTTAGTTCCGCGTCGTAACTCGTATTCAAAAATCACTCGAATTTTCGCAGTATCCATCTTTCTTGTCTAAATTGAATAACAAAAACAATTGAAAGTCGATATTCAAATGTTTCACATTTTTTAAAAAAAGAACATCATAGAAACCATTTGAAAAAAGTTTCATTCGAAAACCTCAAACCATGAAGATTCTATGTCAATTCAAAGAACCTATTGCAATAAAACGGCAATTTCATACTTGAATCCCTAATATTAGGTAAACATTAAATGTGGGTGGGCCTTTCTATCCACAAATATACTGAATCGGTCATATATATATACATATATATATACATATATATCCAATTATATCCTCATAATGCGGTTTCTGATTTGTTTCCATCGTTTCGAGAGTGATATCAAATAAAAAAAGAAAAAACGAGCCTCTAAATAACTTTTTATAATTTTCCTCAGTACGGTTAGTGCAACAAAAATAATATAAACATAACAAATGTTGACTGAACACAATAAACATTATTAAATAATTTTGTTATTTTAATGTAATTTTATCGTCAAAAGCTCAGACAGTTTCTGTATTGTGGTGTAAGTGTGTCGAGTGAAACATGACGTAGGGCGGGCGGGCGGGCGGCTAGCTTGGTGTAGAGTTACAGTGTGGGAAGGGCGCCAGCAATTAGCCGGCGAGAGACGAGGCAGGCGCAATGCAAACGTCCGGCTAAAACACAAAATAATACTTTTATAACATACTATTTTTGGCTAATATACTTATCACCAGAGAACACAGACCTTACTTTGTGGTTATTCAAGCCTTAGTACAGACCTACGTTCTCTGGTTCACGCGCGCTCGTAATTTGTGAAAACTTTATCTGTAAATCCCGGAGAATAGGCAAGAAGCATCGTCTGCAGCGTGCCATAGCTGTCACTTTATCGACATAAGATTAGAATGTCCTTAATAATAATAATGTATTTTTATTTCAGACACACTTATCCATATTAAGTTAGTAAAAAATAAGAAGTAAAAAAATAAGATGTTAGTAACTTAACTAAGTATACTATGCTAAAGCTTATTATTTACACTAACTTATTTTAAATTGCGTGTGCACACCTACCCAGCGTCGCCTAAAAGGGCTATCAGGCTTGTCAGCAAGTACCCTGAGCAGCGCGTTGGAGGTGCTCTGTAGTCGCGTTCTAGTCGAAATGCGAAAATAAATGCGAAAGTTTTGTATGTATGCATGTATGTATTTGCTTTCACGCAAAAACGGCTGAACGGATCCGGATGAAATTTCGCACAGAGATATATTATAGTATACACATCAAAATTACCACGTGAACGAAGTCGCGGACAACAGCTAGTCCTTTATAAACAAAGTACAATTAACGGGCTTATTATTAAAAAGCATCTTTTTCCAGACAACCATACATAGGATAATTTGGAGGCGGGTAACCAACGGAAGAGAACGGAATTCGAAAAGATAAGATAAATGTACACATTAATTGAGACTCGCTGCAAACACGTTTATCGGTGACGGATAATTTTTTTTACATGAGGCAAAATTTAAAGAACAAACATGAGAGATTACACGACATATAAAATACGAAATGTGAATGTAACGAGTCTCTCTTGAGCAATTTATATAAAAGGTAGGAAGGTGTGATTAATTACCAACCCTTTGACGGCGTCATAAAGTTTAATAAGCTATTGAATACGAGCAATTTGGTGCCGTGCTTTGTTCTGTTCTGCTGGTCCGTAAGCAACCTTCGCTCTGGCTCGCGTAAACGGAGATCACAGAAGTACTGACAATCTGGAAACCGGTGACTTACTGTTTTGTAATTATATCTAATACATAAACATCTTGTGTCACAGTGTTTATTGTCGAACTCCTCCGAAATGGCTTCACCGATTTATATGAAATGTTTGGGTATATTTGGTAGGTTTGAGAATAAGTCGTAGGCTAATAATTATGGCATTTTGCCGGGTTAGTTAGTTTATTTATATATTTTTCTGTATTATTTATGTTATGATACACGTATAATGTCACACCAATCAAATTTTTTCTAATTTGTGAACATAAATAAAATTAAATGACAAAACTTTATTGTTAAACGGTTAGAAAAAAAATAGTTGCTGGGTCCCAAACTAGGGTATATACAGACTTCTACCTAATAATTAAAATTTGAGTAAGACAGCTGAACCTTTTCTTCTGATGAATCCGCGGACCTCACCGCGGCAGTCGCGCTCGCTCGAATCAATGCGCGCAAAACTTGTTGTTCTCAATACTCTTGAAAACGCTTTCAGCTCGGCACACTCGCTGCCTACGCTTTTGCCGTGAAAGGGTTACTTTTAATATAATTAATCAACGACAGAGGGTTTTAACTTGAAAACGGTTTTACTTAATTCAATATCTGCTTACCACTTTGAATACTCTGAAACATTGAAAATTATAGACAGCATAGTTAATAATAATACTTTATTCATTAATTGCTTCTTACTAAGTAAGTTACAGTTATGTGCTAAGAAACGATAAACCGTGATATCGACGATTTCTTGCAACTTCCATTAATTACATCATTACAACAATTATGAAAATATTGCACTGTAGTTAGTTAGACCTGAGGTTTGCGCACTTAGCGTTATACCTGATAGACAGTGGTTTATCGCAAAATGTTTTGCTTCATCCAAATTCATGAGTCTTCAACTAACAAAACCCGGACTTACGCACAACTAAATATGGTAACCATAGGCTATATCAGCCTAGATTTAGGCCTTAAGATCAATCGCGGCAAGACTAAGACTATAATTATCAACTGTACCAATAATAATTCAATTGAAGTCTCGGTAACTGCAAACTGCGGAATGGTTCAATCTTATGTCTATTTAGGTGCATTGATCTCCAACAACGGTAACTGCGCAGACGATGTGAAACGTCGTATGGAAATTCTTCTTCTTCTTACCGTGTCGATGGCAAACAAGTTTTACTAAAGTCTTTATGAATGGCAATTACTAGATCAGCAACAAAAGAAAATAAATAAAGAAAATATGGAAGAACCGCAACATAACTAAAGCCACTAAGACCCGGCTCGTTCGAACGCTAGTATTTCTGTACGGTGCGGAGACTTGGACATTGCGGGATGTCGAGAAGAAGAAAATAGACGCTCTGGAAATGTAAGGCTGGATAAAGATACTCCGAATATCATGGACTGATTTCCGTACTAATAATTCCATTCTTAAAGAACTTGGCATCAAGCAGCGTCTATGAAATATAATAAAAGATTCTTGGCCATGTATCCCAACGTGACTCCATCGAGCGTATCGTGTTACAGGAAAAGGGTACCAGAGCACACGGTAGAGCACCAATGCGATGGACCGACCAAATGAAGTCCACTGTGGGGAGGCCTCTGCATGAATGTACCAGAGCGGCATCGGCATCGAGCCAAGAGGAATGGTGAGACATCGTGAGGCTCGCAACATCAGCCCACAATAAAGCATCTTCATGAGGACCACGATTGGTCTGTCAAGAGCGTACAGACCAAGGAGAAGAAGAAGAAGAGCCATAGGATTCATGAATTTTGTCTTGATACTCCTCAAGTGATGAATGCCTTTCAAATCAAATGTTCGGTCGGGCTCTCCTCGCGCTGAGAGGTGGCTTGTCGCTCCCTGCACTAATTGCTCTGAGTCTGCGCTACGTGAGGCGCCGGGGCGTAGCCCCACGCACGGGCTGGAAGCCTGATTCTTGGACGTGTCGAAACCTGTCTAGGCTTGCGAGGCTTACACACTCTTTTATTCAGTTTAGTTTATTTAGAGACAAAGGTCTCTCAAGAAAGCTATACACATTTAGTGAATGATCGACCCTTCGTTATTTCTCTGGAGAGATAATGATGGTGAGCAAGTCTTTCTAATCATTTCAGCATCTGCCTAGTTTACTTTGGAGATTTAGGTTAGAGAACTAAGTTTTTTTTAACTAATTAATTTTGATGAATTAATTTTGGCCTGATCGATTGCTGAACAATTGGCAGCAGGTCACCTCTCACATTTTTAATGTTTTAATTTGTTTTCAAGATGAGTCCTGTTTTAGGCTTGATGTGAAGTTTGTCTTAGTAGAAACAATTGTAAGTGTTGACATGCTGTCGACTATACTACTAATGTTATGATAACGTATCACTTTGAATTTTGTTATGAGAAACAAAACTGTATGGTCCCTGAATCAGAGCGCAGAGACAGAGGTTTAACAGCAATTAACTGTAGCCGCCCGCGCCCTCTGCTTACAGACTTGTAATAAGTAGAAGGTCTGGCTCTCCATTACCCTAATCCTACAGTATTTTGGAAGGCATATTATGTATTTAGCAGTTGCGGCCAACTTAAAATACAATATTTTCGGATAAGATAACGTTGAACCAGAATCAGAAAACATTTAGTGCAAATGATAGTCTTCTGTAACTCTCTGATTGATGGCCACGCGGCCGGCGGCAACTCGCTGTTTGTGGATTTTACAGACAGACGGACGGACCCTAATAACATTAGCTTAGTTAAGAAAAAAACTCACTTTAGAGCCCCAACTTTCTCGTTTAATTCCACGTTGCTAGATCCTTTGTCCTTTCTTTGTTGCCCATTTAAAATGTCGTTTGTATTTTAATTTAAATAAATGTTTCTAAGAGAGCTGCCAAAAAGTATTTTCACACTTTTGGTGGGTCCTTGTCTTGTGCTGATAATAAGGGACAACTAGAATTTTGATATTACCTAAGTAATAGCGTAGGATAACAGTATTTTTTTTCGTGAAAAGGACAAGCATAAAGCTCTATTACATAACATCAGCTTGATGTCGGCGCTTTTTGCTCTGGAATATGTATCGCGGGAATTTACATAACGCGCGTGTTTGGGCTCGTGACGACCTTGCCGCACCACGTACGTGGTGTAAAGTGCCGCAAATTTTGAGAAATGTTGAGATAATGCGCGGCGATGATGGCGCTAGCACGAGTAATGTATGTAGCTCTGTAGTAGTTATGTGCGTATATCAAGCAAAGGCGATCATTTGTTAGAAGCATTCCATTGAATCGTTAGTTCTTTCTTGTTTCAAACACTTTAATTTATTTAATTTCAAGCACTTCGCGTGTCGGCGCGCGTGCACTCGCTAATACACATTTGATTACACCGAGGACACAGACTAGAACATTAACGCTACGGCAGCTTTTGGCCGCAGATATGTGTTTATGATGACTTTGTTATAAAACTAGTCGGTTCAATTTCTTGTTCTTATTTCTTTCTGAGTACCTACGGTGTAATGATTTCTTCTCATGCAATGAATGAAGTAGGTACCTAAAGAGTTCTTACATTAAATATGCTGTAGAATGCTCTCCAATCCCGAGTAGCAGTATTCTGAATCGTTTAATCTAATAGTTATTTTCACAAGTTTATCATGATTGTGGAAGGAAGATACAAACCCTGGTCACCCCACCCATGATATAGGCGTGAGTTTATACACGTATGTACGTACGTCTTTTCTCAATAGCTCGCATTTAATTAACCCACTCGCTACTAATAGACCTCGGCCAGTCAGTCTAGCCGCGCAGTAACATCCAGTCGGTACCGCCCCCGCCCCGCGCCGCCCACCTCACCCCGCGCCGCCCTCGACCGCGCTATTTCAATTATTCGCCTGTCTGGAGAGATGCGCTCCCGTGACGTCACAACGTACTACACCTCCTAAGTAGAGCTATCTCTATAATTATTGATATAGCTCGCATACTGCGCATTCCGCGGTAGCTGGAATGGTCACTAAATAATTAGGAGTTACCTACATATACTTAGCCTGTTTATGTCTTTAGATTGATGAAGCATCTAGATGTGTGTGAACAGTGAGTTATCTACCCAAAACTTGAATTGTATTTTCTCCACTACGAGCTTTTTATGGTCACCCGTTGTGTTCTTCTGCCGTTGTTCTTTTGACAGACTTCTTTCCCGATCTCGTATGTTGTGCGGAATGAAAGCCAGGCGTTGATGCGAGCTCCAGAAATAGGCAGTTCACGGACCTTGGCAGTGAGCCGCGCGGTGTCGAGGTGCTAATGAGATTTGTCCGTCAGCAGCGCGGCGTGGTGTCAGGTGGCGGCTGGCGGCTGGCGGCTGGCGGCTGGCGGCTGGCGAGTGCAAGGGTGTAATGCGTTTAGCGCCGGCCGCACCGGCTGCTGCATTCATGGACTAACACTTTCGGAAGCACTGTTCTGGATTCACTTGTAACGAAAAAATTCTTGCATGCAACTTTATTATATGAGTACGAACAGATTTGGCTCCGATTCCCAGAACTTAACAGATAAAATGAGAATATATTAGCTTTCTCGTTGTACTTTTCTCTTTTTATGTGACATATATAAGTACCACGCGTGCCCACCGCAGATTAGCAATTTCAAGCGCTGTAGTATTTGAACACCTCAGATACTCAGGTTTCCTCACGATGTTTTCCTTTACAGTTAGCGAGTGGTATTTAAGATTTCATAATTATTAACAGTAGCAGGTAGGGTTCCGCAAACTAGAGTTCAAATAAATAGTGGAATGTAGAGTCATATTCTGTGCCAAAAGCGCTGAAAGTTCTCCTCAATCTCTATCTGCATTTAGCTCGGCAGGTGATCCAATTTTAACTTATGATTTTGGGGATACTTGGGGTTTGTTTCAATGATGACGACAGATAGTTCATGACACGCAGGTATCACCATTTCTGCAAGACCAAATTACTAATAAGAAAAAACTATTGAGCGACAATATTATAGTTTAAAATCCTATAATATTCATCTGCCATGCTTTTCACCATTTATCTACACTTCGTGCAATTTTCCTGCAAACATAAATTTTACAAAAATAATTCAAATATTTATTAAGTTATAAAGTTATTTTCTTGTCCTATGTCAATTATTTATTAATTAAATACACTCGTCCATTCACTTCCTTCATACTTAAAAAAATGTGTGTTTATATCTAGGAAAGTGTATCTGGCACGGAGTATAGCAGTAGTTAATCTGTGCCAGTATAGTTCTGTAGTCAGCCTCGTCACATTCTGCGCTTGTCACGGCTTGGTTCACGCCTTGCCTACGCGACTCCGGCGAGCAGCTGGCGGTCGAGATTACACCGCTCCGTGACGTCAGCGCGTCAGCGTTCGCGCGTGTAATCCTGCGACGTGCAGCGCAGCCACGCGACCCACAGCCGAGTGACGTCACCCTGCCTAGATACCAAGAAAATATGGACAGGTCTGCTGTGGCGTCCTTATGTCACACACAGACTGGCTTGTGACCGGAGCACAGGAAATTGTTTATTACCAAATACAAGAACAAAAGTACGCTGTGTTCTTGGAGATTCTGCACCAAAAAGATGTCATGATGACACAGACATTGCGAGTGGCCTTAAAATGTTTGGTCCTTATGATTGTCTTTTATTGATCCTTTGAGTGATCCTTATTGATTTTTTCGATATTAGCAGTCAGCGTTTGAATGTTTGCAGGAGTAAAAATCAAGTTTCGCCGATGTCACTTTCTGTGTCTTCGTAATCCGTAGTGGTCGTCCGCTTGAGCCGACGCGACACATTGAATTCAGCAACTCATACTAAGTCGCGCTTAACGACTCGGCGACGAATGTTAAACGATCGTAAAGTAATGCAGTAAAACCAAACAATGTACCTACTACATTGATTCGGTCGGTACTGCGGGCGGGCAATAAAACTGCGGCAGATATTAATTATATTAACAGTTTGGTTTCCCTAATGAATGTAGCTGCAAATGAGTGGACGTGACTGTGAATACCGAGCAGCTCGCAACTCGCTTGGACAAACTTTATCGTGCAATTCATATAAGCGAAAGCATACCTCAGTAACACGTGTTATGGACTCAGGGGGCTGGCAGGAAGTTGGCGGTCGAGTTGAACGGTAATGTCTCACAGTTTGGCCGATGTGACGGTTAACGATTTGCAAAGACATTAGCTCGGGTCGGTCAGAGTCTCACGGTCGCGCGTCTTCCATATTGGTTGTTTGTCACCGGTTGCTATAAACATGGTATTTTGTATTACAACTGTGAAATCATGCTTTCTAAACTTCAAACCCGAAATGTATTATGTGTTATAAATATTCAATAAGCGCTTTATTCGATACAACAGCGACTGTATGTTATCTTTTTAGATCAATAAATTAAAAATAATGTTTTATCATGTAGAAAGAGCAGTTTAGTGCTGGCTTAGAATATAAATCACCAGGTTTTGTATTCAAAGTCCCGCCTTACGGCGCATTCTTGGGTTGAAATTCAAAGATCCGCCGCGCGGGTCAGTCGAGTAAATAGCGCGTCTTCATTTGGCCGGAGAACAGACACAAACATGAAGCTGCAAAAGGTTCACTACTGCTGTTCCTGGTCCTTTTATTGTAGGACTTACCCCTGGTTTCTAGGGTAATACGTCAAAAAGCTGTTAACGGTTATCCGTTGTTTTTTTTTTCGTGTGTCGACAACTAGACACAGCTACCTAACATATTGTTATCAATCAATCAGCGCGTATTCGTCTACTGCTGAACATATGCCTCACCACGTCATAGTTTTTTCTGTCAGCAATCTGCCTCAAATCATCGATGTAGCGAGCTAGTAGGCGTCTTACGCGTCTATTAGTTACAGGTCTCCGCTTGGCTACCTTTGTACCCCACTAGTTAAAAGATAAGATAAGAATATTGTTTATTGCACACAAGAAACACAAGACATAAAATATGAAATTATATTCTTTTTGTTGCACTAATCCGTGGTGGGAACTAAATAGGTTTTTTATAAAATATTAAAGTTACAATGAAAAAGTACAATGGGCGGCATTATTGCTAACAGTAATTTCTTCCAAACAACCTTGTGACGAAAAGATTGCCTAAGGAGAAAAAGAGACGGGTAGTTGGTGCAAAAACGAATAATACGTACTTAAACTTAGTAATAAACTTACATAAATCTTACTTAAACAATTTTTATAAACTACTACATAAATAAGTTATAATACCTTTGCGTAAGAGGAGAACATAAAGTAAATTGTACATATGCATATAATTTTAACGTTCTAATTTTTATAATTTTGAAATGTATAATGTAAATAATGTTTAATATTTAAAGCAGTTAATTACGCAATAGTTTTAACTGTAATGTAATTATTTTTCTTGCAATAATTATAATGAATATAATATACCTACATAGAAAGAAAAAGTAATCACGTACTGATAAAAAACTTAATTTACAGAGAAAGATACAGTTCTTTTACCCTATTTTTGAAGATTGCTGGAGACAAAGAACGCCTTATGGAGACGGGCAGAGTTGTCAGTTCTTCGACAGATGCGACCAGCTCGTTGCCACTCAACTTGCTAATCTTCCTTGCAGTTATGACCTACGGAGATAAAACGTGGTCACCGGGGGTAGAACTAGTCCACCGATGCACATCTGTATTCTGAAGGAGTAGGTAAAGACCAGGGTTTGCCACCTGCGGTCTACGATCTTGATGGATCTATACAGTGATTGATATAGCCTATAACAGACAGATAAAGTACGATAAAAAGAGAATGAGGTTAACCTTCGCTAATCGGATTGGCATCAGAATAATAAAAATAACGCTTTATGTTGAATTCGTTCTGCACTAATGATGAAGACATTTATTTAAATTCTCACAGAAACACAAAGTAAACATGAAGGTACACAAACAAAAGCAGCGATAGCGCCTGTTATGATCTGTACGGCGTGCTTTCTGTGGTATATTCTTAGTACAGCGCGACCGAAGGTTCGTTGAGGTTCCTTGCCATGCGGCGCACGTCGCGACCCGCTGCGCTCACACATACAGACGACGAACACGCGACCCCAACTGCCAGATTTCAAACACTCGAGCTTTTATATCTGTCAGCCGTCAACTCTATCATTCAGTGGGGACACGATTTTAGCGAGTTTCATCCGCGGATGTCTGTCAGTTCTCTACGACTACATTGTTTTTGGGTATTTTTTCCGGTTCCAAGAGTTGCTCTTCCAATTTGCTTGTAGAGGTGTCTGCCAACTAGAGGGCACTCCGTCAAGCTTTGCGTGACAGGCGCTCCACGCGCGCTTCCACAGACAGCCACGCCCGAGCCGGCGATGTTCTGATTTGATTACCTAACTCATGTTTATGAGTCTGTCTATCGGTTACGTAAGGTAACTCTGCAACCATATATGGAACAATTCATTTATGAAATTTGCAATTATGAACGTCTTCTGTAAACCTCCCACGAGGCCGCGCCGGGCCCGACTCTCCCCCGCCTCGTAATATCCGATCACTTATGACATACGACTAATAATGGGGTGAAGCCCTTCAATCCGCTTATATTTTATTAAAGCTTTGTTACGAGAGGTCGAGAGGTAGCGGGCCCAGTCCGCCGAGAGGAATTTCAATTTGAAAATAATTCATCGCGTTAAACGTGGATGAATGCATAATCTTGCGGATTAAAACGATAAAAAGGTTATCAAACACGAACTAGCTGAAGAAGCGGTGCGGATCGCTAAGAAAACCCAATTATTTTCTTGCGAGTCGTATTGAAATGTCTGGAGTCGGGGGTTATTGAGTCGGACGTATTGACTCTCAGCTTCTTTGACTCTACTCGACCTGAACATTTCAGAAGGTCAGCTTCATCTCACAATTTCACCGAAAGCGAGCACCTACTGCTTACATTCAAATTATTCTATATTTTCCATGGAGGAGAAGAGAGAATAATTTGAATTTGAGTGAGAGTTCTGTGGTGACTGTGCCGCGAAGGATCCGCATTTATTAACGATAGTGCTGCGGGCGGTGCGCGGGCGGGGGCGCGGGGCGCGGGGGCGGCGCGAGGTTCATACTACATTTTGACTCTCATTTGGCTTTTAATGAACCCAGCTGCGTACCGACGGAATATCTAATGAAACAGACACAAATTAATTAGATGGTGAAAAGCTCAACTTCTTCATCTCTAAAATGTAAATAGTTAAAGTGATTGCGGTAAATGTCTTTATTTCATAATTTCTATAACTGGAATCTTAACTCTAAAGTTTATAATAATAATTGCTTGATTCTTATCTTCAATCCAAACTTATCCTGCTAAGAACTCACGGCTCAAATAATAGCTGCTGCGTGCGACAGGCTCAATACCTCAAGTAGGCAGATGTCTTCGGATATTATAATCTGTAACAAGCGAGAGCTTGCTGAGCCGCGACTTAGCAGTATTAATGTAGCGATTAAAGCACAAATAGAACAGACCAACCTTTTACATGAGACAGAGTGAAGTACAGAAGGCACATTTTATAACAGTTACAAATCTTACAAACAATACCTGTTTAAAAGCATTATTTCTCAAGGCTGCTGTATTTGGCTTTCCGTATCGCTAGCACATTCTAACGTGTATACTCTGGGTAAAAAATAATTATACCTTTGGCATACTAAATGTAGTCAGAGACTATCTGTATTCATCATGTTCTATACGACTTCAAGTATTTCCGATGCGAATTATTTTCGTCGCTGCCACGAGTTCATCGCTCATTATATTTTTACTCGTTGTCGTTGTTTGCTCCTTATTTTGTCGTTGCTTTTTTTTATTGCGTATTGTCTCGTTAGTCCTTGTCGACATCGCTCCGTGTTATTTGAGTTTTCTTTATTTCTGTAAGGAATTCAGTGATGTTATACGATGTAGTAAATATCCATTAAAGTAATATAGCTTCCAATGACGTCCCAACTATAAAGTGCCGCGTAATGCATCAAAGTCAAAGTTTTTATTGCTCAGCCAGTCGTCTGGACTAGAGCAGACGTCTCGCAAATACAAAAGCGGTTTTTCAGCGAAGTATGCCTCACCCGAGTATTTGTAAAGACAAACAATGATCCTTTTAGTCTTATTACTCGCATAAATCAGGTCAGAGCTGGCTGTAAAGTCGGCGGGCTGTCCGGCTCGAAGGACCAAAAAGGCGCCGGCAGCGCCCCGCCTGGCGCGCGGCCAACTCCAGAACTACGCGCAGCGCGACACGCAATACACGCACCATCCGGAAATTATACAAAACATAGAACGGTCACGTGGTCGCAACAAAGTTCAAGTTAAATTTTTCATTGCTTCAAACCGTGTAGGTATATACAAGTTTGTAGAGATCTTTTGTGTTCAATTTAATCACTATGCTGAGCCCTTGGGCGTATAAAGTTACACAATATTCAAATTATTATTGTATTCTAAATGCGTTTTTCATTTTTTATATAACTGACTAACTGACTCCGCAAATGTTGTTTTGCCATATTAATTAACCTACGACTTATTCTCAGACCTACCAAATATACACAAAAAAAAATCATAAAAATCGGTGAAGCCAAAACAAACACTATGACACAATAATCCTAAGCAGCATACATACATACGTCCCACTGTAGAGCACTGGCCTTCTCTTAGAAAGAGAGTATGAGCTTATTCACCACGCGTGCCCACCGCAGATTGGCGATTTCAAGCGCTGAGTTATTTGAATAGCTTAGACACCCAGGTTTCCTCACAATGTTTTCCTTCATCGTTAGCGAGTGGTATTGTTACTATAACTACACAAATGTACATAACTTAGAAAACAAAGTACATGCCCGCACTGGGAATCGAACCTGGGACAGTAGGCTACCACCGCTCGGTATTATCGAGAAATACTTATTTCGTAAATTTTATAAAAGAACTATCGAAATCGGTTTACATTTGACGAAGTTTTGAGAGAACATAGCAAAACAAAAAAAAAACAAACACGGAGAATTCGGAACATAATCCTTTTTTGAAATCGGTCAAAACCAGCTTAAATAATAAAATTAACTTGATTTGTTATTAATATTTGCATGCTCCATAAGCTGTATCAACAGTTTTGCAACAGTTTCTGCTGCTAAGTGGTAGAATAATTCGCAAATGAACATAAGTTTCTTGAAGCAGTAATTAATTATGTCAATACTTTAAATTTGGTTTCAGTATCCTAATTAATGGTTTCATTAATACATTTATATTGTATGGTCAGTGTTTCGTAACACTGTTTTTTTTTTAGTTTAATTTTCATCAACAAAGAGCGGCATAGGTTATGATCATTACGTACGAGGCAGATCATTGTCGTGTGACATTTATCACAAGCAAAGCGTGCCGGAATGGGTGATAACGTGTGTGACTAATTAATTTAAGCAAAGCTGCCTCTTAATTGAAACTGTCTTTCTTTATTGTCTTTACTACTTGTCCCGATCCGATCCGTGGGGTCGTCGACGAGTAATGGCCCGTAGCAGCGACTACCGGTACTTTGCCCATATTCCGCCTAATGCGCCTGACCTTTCCATCGCGCCGGAGAAATAGCTCCGTCATTAACTGAACGACTACAAGCAACTAGCGTGAGACCAGAAACTGCTGATCCGTGAGCTTGAGTACTCGGGCACACAGTATAGATCTTACGGCGCTGGTAACAATCCCCATACTGCTAATCCACACATCGCTGTGTGAGTGAAAAGTTTACTGTTAGCTGTTCCCGTGGAACTTTTGAACAAAACAATACACTAAGAATTGTATAAATCATGTGTAATCAATGGAGGAGGCCTATGTCCAGCAGTGGACTTCTTGTTGCTGAATGATGATGATGATGTGTAAATTGAGTATGTTTAAAAAAAAATCTGGCCTTCCATAGACCACAGTTGACCATAGTTATTGTATGGCGGGCGATTTGTTGTGATTTGACTCGACAAGGTTCTAAAAACCTATTTAGAGGCCAAATATTCCACTCATGCCGGGACTTGAACCCGCAACCTCTGGCTAACCGTGCAAGCGCTCTTCTAACTGAGCTTATGGGCAAGTGCAGGAATCAGTGAAATTTCGAGCCTCTTTACAAACTTCTCTGTATTACGTACCGGCAGTGACATCTGGCCGAAGCAATTTACATCACTTGCAGCCCCGAGTAACTCGATGCTCGAAATTTCACTGATGCCTGCACTTGCCCATTAGCTTACTTGGGAGAGCGCTGGCACGGTTAGCCAGAGGTCGCGGGTTCAATCCCGGCATGGGTGGAATTTTTAGTCTCTAAATAGGTTTTTAAAATTGCCTTCAGGACGGACTAGTGCAATAAAAAAAAATAATCGACAAGGTTAGTGGACGCCAAGCTTTGTACTCAAGATTGGGAAGTAGAATTACAGTATTGGTATTCATAACTTGTAGCATAGAATATCATGTAGTGATTTCGCTGTAATGATGAATAGCTCGTAGCGTGGCCATGGTGGCCTCTGACCCACACACATTGGCTTGATGCTCATTAATATGCGTGTACACGGCTGGTATGGTAATTACCCATCATGGGCAAAGGTGCAGTTATAGCAGGTGGTCCGTTTCTACTTCAAGATACTGCTGCTAGTTTACAGTATTACTCACTACATATGGATCATATAAGATCAAAAAAATTAGGATTTTTTAATCATATAAGATCAAAAAAATTAGGAAAAAAACACTAGGACTTGTTTTAAGCAAAATGTAACCTAAAAATTAAATTAAACATTTAGTTCTAAAAAACTTCGTTTTAAGATTCTCCTCTTATGTGTAGACATTGGAAAAGTATCATAACAGAGACCAACAGTAGTCAGACATCCCCAAAACCCCTGATAGCGTTCTACCTGACGCGTAAATATTAGTGCATATGCTTACCCGGATTTTCAGGAAACTTGTCTAGGTGACTGTGGAGAAAGTTAATTTTTATGCTCCTATTCCACCCTGAATTTTATTTTAATTGTAAAAGGAGGTATTCTACAAGCTTACTATAATTTTGAAATTTTCTATTTCCGGGAAAGATCGCATAGAAGGAAGCATTCATAACATTTTCATCATTTAAATCCCTTACAAGATCGTGTAATTCGTTTTGTGAAAAACATGTTGTTTCGTTGTACATATTCAAAATCACTAATAGTTTTCTGATGAGCTTATTATCATTTTTTTGGCTTTACAAAGTGGTCATAAATATTACTGGCTATTGCCCGCGACTTCGTTCGCGTGGACTAGTTGATGAGAAGAGTGGTTCTAAATAAGTTACGGATATTTTTAGCGCAAGTGAAATAAATATGACAAAAAATTGTGTTTCAAAAATTTTTTACATATACCTTTATTTTGCCTAGCTTTCATTGAGAATATTTTTAAAATAATGAGAATATTTTACTTCTCGTAAAAACTTTGGCACCCCTTCTTCACCCTCTTATGGGTTGAATTATGATAAATTCAGAAATATGTGCATAACATAAGCAGCCTACATACGTCCCACTGTAGGACTCAGACCTTCTCTCAGGGAGAGAGTATGGGCTTAATCACCAACCGTGCCCACCGCAGATTGGCGATTTCAAGCTCTGAGGTGTGTGAATAGCTCAGACACTCAGGTTTCCTCACGACGTTTTCCTTCACAGTGTGAGTAATGAGTGGTATTGCTACTATAACTTCACAAATGTACATAACTTCGAAAAGAAATTCCAATTATAATACAATTATAATACATTTTTCCAATCAAAAACTGAAATAAACATTTAATACAGGCACATACATTGCTTCTGACCCCACACTAGGATAATCTCTTTTTTAGTATAGGTAGTCTTAAATTCTTAAATTCGTCAGATAGATGGTTATATATTATGATAGCCATACATAAGGAGATGTTTTTGTCCGACGCAAGCCTTTGGTAAGATACAAAAAGTTTGTCCTTATTAAATTTATAGTTGCTCGGTTTTACTAAAGAGATCAGAAACACTCAGTTTCCTTATGAACAAGCACATTTTAGGTCAAATTTTGAAAAACAGAAAAATACGTACCTCATTAATTTTATTGGAATACATTTAATGTAAGTTGTAATACTCTCTGTGCAAAATTAAATTTTTCTAAGTTCATTGGTTTGGGCTGGGGGTTGACAGGTGTGTATGTCGGATGCTCGCCTTTCATATATTATTAGATTAGGCACTGAAGAGGCAGATGAATGTTGCACCGAACGCTGGACACAAGTAGTAGTTGGGTACAGGCATTTAGCTCGAGTATTTAACGTTCATGCCCTTAAGGTTTACACTACAAAAATAACAATCATCGAGATTATTTTTTGGTTCTCGCCAAATTGTCGGTGTTTCAAATTTAAAAGTACGTCTTTTACCATCTTTGTACAATCTTAACTACTTAACTCATTGTTTACAAACACAATTACGTGCCCGAAACTTCTCATTTTTATCCAAGAATATTACAAAATACAGAAATGAGGTATTTTCGTTGAACTCTGATTTACATGTTCTCCACATTGTAGATGATTTAGATTGCTTAAACATCCTCTTCTTGAAGTACTCATGTCGCAAGAACTTCTGATATTAATCTCAACAAAGTGAAACACACACGTTATCTAAAATAAAAAATAAATTTATTTGGGCTACACAAAAATATCTGATGGTAGATTTGAAAATAATCCTACTAATATTATAAATGTGAAAGTTTGTGAAGATGTTTGGATGTTCGGAGGTTTGGATGTTTGTTACTCAATCACGCAATAACGGCTGAACGGATTTACATGAAACTTGGCGTACAGATAGACAAAGACCTGAATTGAGACATAGCATACTTAATATTCCGGTAATGCGTTCCCGTGGTATAATATTTACTTTAAATTTAAAATAGATGGCGCTGTGCGAGCGAACGTTGTGTTTTAAAAATAGTTGGCGTTGTGCAAGAATCGCATAAACGGATTCTGTGGCGGTACGAAGCTCGCCGGGATAGCTAGTATTTAATAAGCAATCCATATCAACCACAAAGATTGCGCCAACAAACCAAAATAAAAAAAAATGTAATCTAGTACGTACCGGTATTCAGTTGGTGCCAGCCATATTAAATAGTAACCAACCCATATTCTCTCTATGGTCTGATCTGATCAGTAGGTGGAGAAGATCTTCTCCACGTACTGTGTTTTCACAGTCTGGGGCAAGAAGCTCGCGTGGCACTTTGCGAACTTCACTCAGCGTAAGCCGCTGTAAAAACAGCCACGGCGCGCGGCATAACCGTAAATAAGTGACGCTGCAAATTGTCCATTTAAATGCTATGTAAAGCCGCGATTCGGGTGTTTTTACATAACGGCCGAGTGTCCCCCTGGGCCGGCTGCTCCCTCCCGGAGACATTTGAATGCGGCGCTCGTCCGGGCACCAAGTTTGAACACACAAAAGGTTCGAGGCCCGGTGCTTGGACTGTGGAACTGACTACACCTCCTGGCATGGCAGGCGTAGACTAAGCTTTTGCCACTTTCCCTAGATACAAAATATAACGTGGCAAGAGTAGACAAAACCCGAGTTTTCATCTCTAGGTCCTAGACGTCTAGCTAGACCCTAAGGAACAGGTGGCTAGCAATACGCTTTCACTACATTTTTATCATTTTTATTCTTTAACATATTAGTTTTCTCTTATTACACTAAAATGTAGGTACAGGGTATCTTTAGTACGACAACAACCTCTAAGCCACATCATCAGATGCCAAGAATAATGGATCTGTCAGTGCAGGGCTCAAATAACATCTGTGTATGTCGGAGAAGTCATTTTTTCCTCGTCCTTATGTCTGTGCCCCGCGCGACCCGCCGCGCGTACATTTGTCAGGTTTACCGCGCGAGCTGCGCCGGCCCTCCAGTCGTTTGCATACATTTACATCATAATCCGTGTCCTCCCGCGGCACTGCTTAGTGGGACGACGCAGAAGTTCAGCTACGATCCTAGAACTACCCCGGGACCCACACAGAAGCCGTGTCCGGACACTTGAATTGGGGCCTATGTTATATTAATGCTTTTTAGTATAACGCCCAGTGCATGAACGTATCGATTTCATTTCATTGCTTCTTCAAGTCTACGCGCGCACATGTATCATGCCGTCTAATAATCAGGTTTTGTATGTTATTTTTACGTAGTGAAGAAAAACATGGCCAAATTATGGAAGTTCATTGACCAGAACAGAAACTTCCGTGTGCTGCTGTTTTGTGCAACATTTGACTCCGATGAGATTCGCATCGCGGCGCGGCGGAGGGCCGCGAGGGGTAATGCAGTCGTCGAATAGTTTTATTGAGTCGAGGAAGTTTCGTCACTCGGCCCATTTTTGTGATTAATATGTTGCGTGCTTATGATTTATGTACGATGCTTTTGTGAGACTCCGTCACTCGCCGTGATTCATCGTTGCTTCTGTTCGCTTAGTGCTGTTAAGTTTGTTCGGGAAGTCGCGGCTCAAAATTTCTTTATAAACAAGCGTCGATAAATTCGCTTTTAACTTTTATTTTATAGTTTCCGCCCATCTTTGCATAATTCTTTAGGGGTGCTGTCATATCGGTTGTATGAACAAAGTTCCTCACTTCTACAAGAAACTATGTAATCATCTCTTACTACTAGCTAATAAAATAATGCAGTAGTCTAGTGGTGAGACAGCAAATGACGCTAGTATTGCGTTTGATCCATCACAGCTGAGGCAGCTACAGTGATGGGCTGATTTGGAGCAAACTGAGCAATTTATTCATTTTAGCATAATGCCAGGAAGGGATGTTTGCTGCTGAATGCAAACGCACATGTATCAGGCTTAATCACGTTAGGTGGATGTAAAACAGCGCTGCTACAGGGACGAGAGTTCTCAGTGAATAGAAACAGCCAGAAGGACCTTTTCGTCTTCTTTTTAACTCTTCACCATTTCTCAATTTTTTTTAAATTAATTAGTCATGTGAGTTGTCATATAACCTTACGGATGCATGTTTCGAGCCTCAGAATGTTGAGTGACTTTATGTGCAAAAACGAGTGAGGACCAAACAAACCAATTGAACTCTTTTTATAAAAGACCGACCTTCTAGATATTCCGACAGTACTGACCGTGGTAAAATGCATCTTTATTTAATTTATATTTCTTTTTCCAATGCATAAAAATCTGGTATTCCAGATTTTGATTACATAATGTTGTTTTCATTATGCAACGATCGTTTTTCGTTGTTTTCTACGTACATTGGTCCTGTCTTTTTGGAAATCCACTGAGGAGGCCTATGTCCAGCAGTGGACTTCTTGTGGTTTAATGATGATGATGATGAGGTCTTGGACTTTTCCACAGTTCGTACATTCTAAGCTGTCCTTTTATTTTGCACTTTTGGTAGTAAAAGCAAGGGAAGCGTCATCAATTATCATTATCGAGTTAGGGCCCCCCGGCCCTGCTAACTCGATTGCGACCCTGTTCTGCATGATTCAAATATCGCGTAATTGAGATAAAATATACAATCCGAACTTCCCGCTTAAACAGGACATTTGTAGCTGCGAGATTTGGTCGAGTAAATAAATACGTTTAGCGGTTCAGAGATATTTATCAATTTCTAATGAAAACAATTTACCGTAGTTATTGCCCAGACGTAAATCATTGGTAACTCTCGCTGACGGAGTATCGCGGTGTATCTCTCCGACACGCGATATGTCTTGTCGCTGTGGTTCATCCTTGTATCGCCGTGCTCGATACCATCACGCGGGGGTGGCACGGCTGAGGGGTGCGGGGCGCGGGGGGCTGTCGTTCATTACACACTCGCTGGTACACTCGGAAAAAGTTTATATTATCCGATAGCAGCAGTTTTGTAATAAATCATTTGTCAATACCAAAGTTTGGTGGAGACGGAAGCCTGTCCGAAAAGTCATTACTTGGAATAAGCCACAAAATGAACTGTGAGAAAAAAAAAATATTAAGTTTTTTTGTTGCATTGCATGCTGCACGCTGAACTCTCTGCTATGCAGATATACTAAATTATCTTGTAGAGTCATCATCATCATCATCATTCAGCCACAAGAAGTCCACTGCTGGACCTAGGCCTCCTCCATGGATTTCCAAAAAGACCGGTTGGAAGCGGCCTGCATCCAGCGCCTTCCTGCCACTTGGATGAGGTCATCTGTCCATCTTGTGGCTGGTCGTCCTACGCTGCTCTTGCCGATATGTGGTCTCCATTCGAGAACTTTTCGGCCCCATCGGCCATCAGTTCTGCCCTGTTCGTTCACTATGTGCCCCGCCTTGCTTTGAAATGTAGAAGATTTTCAGCTGTTAACTTTTCGTTTAACGATCTGCGTAGGTCAATTCTATTCCGTTTGCTACTGTGACAGATAAATACATATTCCATGTTTTTCACGACTGTACGTAGAAGATAACTCAGTGGCAGCTAGTCGGGCGTAAGTTGGTGTTCGGAAGCGATAAGGGTTTGAAGAGCCCAAGTGAGTTACCTCCGCTCTCGCTCGAATTACATCCGAGTTCGTCTTACACTAACATCGCTTATAAGGGAAGTACAGAAGGCTTCCCTTACTTACGATATTGATCGACATAGGAAACTAAATGTTATTGCGATTCATCTATCTGAGCACTACTGACGCCCAAGCGCGAAGAGCCAATTTAGTTGACTCGCTCAACACCACTATTTCCAATTTCGTTAGTAAATAGTACCTTAGGATGTACATCCTCAAAACACACAATTGTCGGACGTCACACTTTACTATAACAACTTGTTTTTGAAAAGTTCACAAATATATGTATTAAATAACTTCCGGTATCCCGCAGGGTAGGCAGGAACCAAAGTTTGCCACTTGTCCGGATACTGACCAACATCTTTCAAAGCGTCGCGATTGTACCCGTTAAATGCATAGCGAGGCATTAAAATACTAAACTTTCGCTTCATCAACATCCAATAGTTACTGTATACAAGCACGCCGGTTTTGGGTAATAAATATCCTATTTGGTCGACACAAATCGTTATTATTTATTTACTTACTCCGATTCACAAAATCACTACTTGCCTCTGTTCTGCGCGGTCTTTTGCGAATTGTTTGCTTGAAGCCGCACATGTCTTTCTCCACTTCGTCACTTATACCTTTGATACAGATCTGATTAACAGGGATCTGAGCTGGGTGACCTTCTGTCCCTTTGTTTGATTGATGTATATATAAAGCTAACGCTCCCGATGTAAGTTTGCGAGTCGCGCAGTGTTTGTTTACTCACGCGCCGCACTCGCTGGAAGGGTTACTTCGGTTCATAACGTGTTATTAAGTATCGACGGAAATTGCTGGCTGATTATTTTGCGGTGGGAAATATAGTTATTTGAATAACTAACATGAATAAAACGAGTTTTCGTTGCCTTGAGTACTAGCGAGTTATAGCTTAACTTCTATTTCTTTCTGATTCTATTAAATGTTGGATATCCATTAATCCAATAAAAGGTAATAGCTTCATTCGCAGTTACTATTTCCTTGTAGGTATACGTCCTGATTATGAAATACTCATATTTACTTTTTTGTTTCAGGTATGCTATGTTTCGGCCAAGTACTAGTAGACGGTAACAACGATTGCGAAAAGGGATTTATTTCGGAGTGAGTAAAATAGAATGTAATAACTGACGGCGCGCGCGGCGCGGCGCGGCGACGCATGCTCAAACTGAGCACAAACGGCACTTGTAATGTAAACTAAGTTATAATGTTAGTTCTAAGTAACGAATGTTTAGTCTCGCGTCAATAATAACATGCGCCAACGCACGATCGTTTTGTGAATTCAGCGACAGAAATTAAACTTGTTGCAATACTCTGATGATGGGCGATGATACAAGACATCAGCTAGGAATTGAATAAAAAAAATCTGCATATTAATCTAGCATCGAATAATAATCTTCGTAAGACGGAGCATGACATGCCGTACAACAAGCGATCATTATTGCATTATATTAAAAGCAATTACTTTATTAAATATCGTTAGATGACCGCCACTAGACCACACACGGCGGCTGATTTACGCTACACTACAATGTAGCATGTAATGTATATATTTTTTATACGTATTTTTGTGTTGAAAAGGTCTAATATTAGAAAATGTTTTGATTCACCATTCAATTAATAAATCAATCTTAGGCCGGCTTGCACCGCTTTCTTAAATGAGGCTTAAACAGCATTTACATAGTAACTGTTACTGATTAATTTATTGTCTCTTGAAGACTAGATACGTACAGCTTACTAAAATTAAATTATTTAATGAGAAGGCGGACTGAGCGAGTGTGGGCGCCCTTATCTACTAAGACGTGCCCGCGCGCGCATACAAATTGATGCATTACCGATATCGCGTCATCTCAAACGGACTCACCCGCACACTTGTATCTTAATTGCTTGCGATTGTCGTCTAGGGCACTTAATATTACTCTTCTTCCCCATAAACTATAATCTTCCCCATAAACACTAATCACTGGAAAAATTAATTTTTAGTGACTAAAGGACAATATGAAAATAAGCTTACAATTCAAATCAAAACAAATTCAATTATACAAAGTAGAGTGAATTGACTCGGACATGTCAGCTGCAGCGCGCGGTCGGATGTGATTTCGGACTAATTGAAAAAGTTTTGTGTCGCGCGGACGCGGACGGTCGGACACAGTCACTCACCGTCACCGCGCCACTCGGTCTGCGCACACCCTCGTTTCTTATATACATACGCTTCTTATTAATCTTAGTTTATTAAAATTACGTCTTCCAAATTCGAATCCACTAGTTTCTCATCCAATTTACGCTAGATGTTGGATTTCATAGATAGACGTAACTCTCCCTTGCCACCTCATACTTTACATATAATTTACTGAAAAACTTCTTCTGTAATCCGGTGCAGAGACCTGTCATTAGTAAATTCACGTCACAATGTCAGGTGCACGCTCTGCACGTTGCTATAATATTTTCATTACGCTCAGTTTCCTCCGACGTGCGACTAATTTGAATAAAAAACTTTTGGAAATTAAAACGTATCCTTTTGCAGGAGCAGGGTAGAGCTATAGTCGACACCAGATGTACGTTCACAAACGTTACGCGGCAGTCTCTACCAAAACATACACTCTGCTCTGACATAATAGTAGGGGTTAAAGTATGAAATTGCCGTTTTATTGCAATAGGTTCTTTGAATTGACATAGAATCTTCATGGTTTGAGGTTTTCGAATGAAACTTTTTTCAAATGGTTTCTATGATGTTCTTTTTTTTTAAAAATGTGAAACATTTGAATATTGACTTTCAATTGTTTTTGTTATTCAATTTAGACAAGAAAGATGGATACTGCGAAAATTCGAGTGATTTTTGAATACGAGTTCCGACGCGGAACTAACGCGGCAGAAACAGCCCGCAATATCAATGCTGCGTTTGGAGAGGGGTCTACTAATGAACGCACCGTGCGATTTTGGTTTAAACGCTTTCGTGATGGAAACGGCAAAAACGGCGACTTAATGAACGTAAAAGTAGTAGTTACAACCGCTGTGTAACATAATCTAGCATAAATAAAGGCTTAAGGCTAAATTTTATAATTTTGCTGGCCAGACATGGGTGCTTTTATTAAATGAGCCCTCTGCATTACATATGTAGCCAGCTTATACCGCTGAATAAAAAGCCCTGTTATCAACGTTTGGCACCCTCTTTTTTGGAGCTATGTGCGCGCGTTGAACTCTTTTATAAGCATTTAACATCACTACATAAACACATACATAAACTCAGGCCTATATCCCGGAGGGGTAGGCAGAGACCCCAGTGTTTGCCACTTGGCAAGTTCCTGACAAACCTCTTTTGCGTCACTAACATCACTGTCCTTTGAAGAACGACACAAATTACATTTATCTACCGTCACGGAAGGGGTCGTAAAACAGATATGAAAGCTCATTGAATTAAAAAGAAATAACAATAATGAAATAACAATATATGTAACAATATATTTGGTCTACATTAATTACCTCTCTGTTGTAACTTTGTGCTGTGGACTTTGTGAAAATAATAAAATAAATAAAGAAAACAGAAATGAAAACAAAATAAAGTATTAAGGATTTCTGGAATCAGACATGGAAAAGATCAGTCCAAGTCGAGCTCCAGCAACTAGCACAAACAATCAGGACCTAGCCCAGAACAGAGAGGAATGGAGGAAACTTTTGTTGGCTCCAAGCTCCTCAAACGAGTTATAGAATTCAATAAACAGATTGCCAGCGAAGAAATTGTTATAGACTATACCAGTGAACGTCTCATACAGCATATTCTACATAATCTGAGGTTGTGGAGAGGTCGGCGGTTGGATGAGGATTGCTGAGGGCAGAAAGTAGTGGCGTACCTTAGGAGACGCCTATGTTCAGCAGTAGGCGAATGAGGATTGATGAATTGGATTGGATTCTATGCAAAATTTTAGTCATAGGTGCAGAAGTTTTTGTTCTTCTTTTCTCCATAACAAACTCTAAATCTTTTGAAATGGACAAGTATTATATTCTTTTTGTTGCACTAATCCGTGCTGAGGACAAAGTCAGAGGTATTTAAAACGGACAACTATGTATAACTTTTAAATTTTTGTTTAACTTTTTGTTTAAATTTTTGTTTAAGTTTTTAATTTTATTTTCATTGCATCACTGTTGTCTAATCTTAATTCTAAATTTAATTAAATAATGTCATCTGTGAAATAAGTTCCGGGCTGAAGCTAAAGTTGCACTTGTTCGTTTGCAGAGACAGTACGAGTTCTCCTTAATGACTGAATACTTGACCGGCTGGAATTTAATATAGCCTCCAGCCGGGCACCCGGGAGGAGAATGAGGGAGGAGGAGGGTCCTACCGTGGAATGTAAAAATAGCTTTATAGCGGACAGTTAGCACTGACAAATTGCCACATTTTGTTTTAATCCCGCTGCGTGAAAACATGCCACTGGAAATGCCGCGCTTCAACCGCTTTGCCAGATACAAAAATGGAGAAGTTTTGCAGCAGATTTCAAATCCTTTCTGTAAGTTGGACCATATTTCCTTTATAATTTACAAATACCACCTCTGCTATCAACTAAGAAATAATTATTGTCGAGAGTAAGCCCGTCTATCTTCAACCCATCATCATTGTTGCTCGCATGCCGTTTAATGTAAGTATGACGCATTACGATCATTCTAATCGAGTCGGGTGAGGTATCGCGCGCAATGTCGCCGGCACCTGCAACACCAACTCAAGTCAGACTTCCACTTAATCGCGAAGTGATGTTTAATACCGGCGCCGTTATTGCTCTATATCTCAGCTTTATTGCCGCAATTCTATCGCGCGGCTTTTTCAGCGACCATTAATTTCTCGGCGAAACTGAACAGAACACCGAATAACTCACGGCTGCGGCGCGGGCGGGGAGTTTTTATTTTTCCGAGTCATCTATTACGGTGTAGTTGCTCAGAGTCTTCTGCAATTGCTAGTGAATGTTGCACGTCTGTGAGCTGTGTTCAAGAGTTATTTCCTTACAGAAACATTGAAGTTGTTCAGAAAATAAACACCCCATGAGTACTATGTCTTGGGGTCCGCTAAAAAGATAATTATGACGTGTTAAATTATCGTTCAGTGACAGGTTGTGTTGTTTGAAGCAATACGTAGCCTTATATCTCTAAATTTTATTAATAATTGGAAATAGTATTGACCTGTCTTCAATGAATGCATTTGTTGGCTGCAATAACGATAATTTAACACAAATGTAAGAAAACCCTATTTTGTTTTATTTCCCAATACAGGCGACACATACTTGTGTCAGTTAATAAGGCGGACTTGGCTCAGCGCCAGGGGCAGCCCCGCCGCTCAAATCTAAACTTTAATGTTATATTTATAAGCTATACGTTGTTTCATTTTGCTCTCGTTCAATTGGCGAGTTTTATTAGGATCTGTCGCAATAGCCATCCATAATACCGGGATCGCCGCGAACTGGTCGCGAGGACTAATTTGTCGCTGTTCTGAAATACTGCACCATATTAAATCAACATTAATCCGAACTTAGCACGGTTTGTCATTTTTGTGAAATGTCAAAGATAAATTAAATAAATGAGGGTCACAGAATGCAAATGAAGCACCAACTTTTAGTACAATGTTCTTTCTTTTAGGCGATATCAGTGAATAGATTGTTATAGCTAAATTATAACTAATGTATCAAAATAAAATAAGGAGATAAAGAGATCAATATCTTAATAATATTTTCTAGTTGTACGATAAAGTGTTCTCTATCTTTTTGCACCAAAACTTTCGTAAGTACTACACATTATTAACAGACTTCCGGAATCACTTACTTGAATTTTTGTCGGAAGAGTCCGATCAGGTAAAAAAAATCAACAGACACTGCATCGCGACGATCTGACTAAAATTCAAGTAAGCGATTCCGTGACAATCAAGTTAATAATGTTCTCTATGTATCTGATTTCATATATAAAACATAAAATATGATGAATAAGAGCTACTTCTAAGTTAAACAAAGTTCATGTTAACGACATTTGCATAGTTATATAATAAAGGTAAGCTCTACCCGATCACTACAATAACAGGGAGAGGCGGCACGTGCGATTATCCTCGCTTGTCTCTGTTAGCGGCGCGGGGCGCGGGGCGAGGGGCGCGGGGGCGGGCGGTTGTTTAAGAAATGTAAATGCTATGCTAATCGCGATCCGTTTGTTTCGGAAGCGATCGTGACGACACCCCTCGCACCGCGGCGGCCCGGCCGGTGCAACACAACACTTCACCGTCACTATGCTAATGCGCTGACAACTGTTCACTCGCTTTAACTTATTCACTCGAGCAAGCTTTTAGCTTGAAGCTTCCACTCGGTCGACAGCTGAAGAATGACCCTCACGATACTTACAAGAAATCACAAAACATGCCATTAGTGCTTCCACCAAGCTTGACTTTTGTTTCCCGCCTCGGCTGTCGACTTGTTGCGTTTTCCGCAAGCCGCAGGTATCGATAATGTAATGTAGTGTAAATGTTCGAGCGACGCGTGTTATGACACATGTGTTATGTGTCAGCTGAAGGAATTGCCGTCGCCACAATCGCGCGGTTAGGCGAGGAGCGAGCGGAGGGAGCCCGCCAACGGAGATAATATTAAGATTCCTCGCGAACCTCTGCGCGCCGAAACGCAATTTTTGGAAATACTTTATGCAAATGTTTGCCAAAACCGCATTACGAGTAAGCCTTTTTCATTATGTGCCGCTCGCAGAGCTGGCATCCGTATTATATGAATGGAAGGTTCAGAAATATCGACAGAATCAGTTATGTTTTCCTGTACAAACTAATCTAGACCCTATGATGTACCGGCAGTATCCAGCGCCCGACCCGCCGTCACTACGTGGGGGCGCTATTGACAGACATTAGCATGAATGTAAACGACGCATTATCCGCCGCCGCTGAAGTATTTTCATTATTACAATTTCCTTTCTCGTTTTCATATAAATGCGTACACAATTTTATTGCACTTCACCCTCGCGGGGGGTGCGGGGCGCGGCGGGGGAGGTAACACTGAAACACAATCAAGTTGATGAAAAACCGTTTTGAGAAGAATTACCAACCTTCGCCGCGAGACCCGCCC
The DNA here is from genome assembly GCA_963969515.1 of Yponomeuta evonymella. Lineage (NCBI taxonomy): Eukaryota > Metazoa > Arthropoda > Insecta > Lepidoptera > Yponomeutidae > Yponomeuta > Yponomeuta evonymella. The sequence goes on from OZ018350.1 coordinate 21,093,460, forward strand.
TGTATCACTTGTTTATGTCTCTCATCATAATATTGGATTCCGTTGGTGTTTTTCTTTATTCTCTTCGTGCGGTGGCGACAACGACAAGTAGGCGATTTTGTTTTTTACAATAAGTAGTATAGCGATGCACTCGCTTGTGCCGATGTGAAACAAAGTTCACGATGAGCGGCGAAGGCGGGCGGGGCGCGGGACGCGGGGGTGGAGACTAACAGACAACGCGGGTTATTTAAAAAGTTTCTCGATCGCGCTACTTATATTTGTTATTACGCTCGGCAAGACGTTACTTGTTTTGTTTACTCGGTTATTACACCCGGTAATTGCTGAGAACTGTAGCACTGCGAGCAGTTTGCGAGTTTCCGCCGGATGTGGCAAGTTTTGTTTGTATTTCGAGAGAAAATTGGTTTTCTTTCAGCGCCTGAAAAGTTGTGTCGACACCTGAACTGAATATTCTCATAGAGTTTCGACGCCTGCAAGAGGGGTGTCAGTGACTGATTAATTCTAGACATGCAGGATATAGTTGTAGACCTCGCTATAGGTCGGTTCGGTCGGCGTGACGTCACGTGCGGTCTGCACTCCGCTCTTAATGAAAGACTCGATGAATATTTAATCGACTTGACAGCGCCGTGACTTATTAAAGTTCTTATTTTGAAACTTTATAATTGAGAGTTATAAAAAGTGCTGTGAACTCGGGCCGGGCGCGGGCTCCACGCGCGGCACGCTGACAGCTTTAGCGCGTGTCGACGCAGAGAATGTCGTATGGGAAGTCATAATTCGTCCGAAACTAGGCGCTTTTTATTGCGGGACAATCTTTAAAACGAACCATCGGACGTTTATCATCTAAGTGAATATTTGTATTTTGGGAAGTGTGATCTATATTCTGCGTTTCGGCTAGGCACATTTTAGAAACGCATGTTACCGGACGTAAATTTTTTTCTAAACACTTAAGATGCATCATAAAATACAAATCATCGTACGAGGGGTATTCAATAAGTAGTGAGAATGAGGTATAACGCCCACTTATTTGCCGACATAATAAAATAAAAAAACGTATGCTCTTTTGATTTTTCAATCATAGAAGGTTCTTACTTGTGTTCTGTCATAATAATAAGATATGTTGAATAATAAAATAACATTTCATAAAAGTTAATTTCATCTTATTCATTCTCACTAGTTATTGAACTGTAGTATATTGATACGAGCCTAAAAAAGTTTAGGCAGTGGTAGCTCAGTGGGTAGAACAATGGACTCGAAAGCGAGAGACCCAGGTTTGATTCCCAGTGCGGGCATGTACCTATGACTTTGTTTATTTACCAAATTACGTAAATCTACGAATTTGTAGTGGCAATACTACACACTAACTGTGAAGGAAAATATCGTGAGGAAACTCGCGGCTTGGTTGGCTCCGCACGTATTGACTTGTCTTGCCTGCGGGCTAGGCTGACTAAGCTGTCAGGATCGTATAGTTGCTGGGCAAGCCTACGGCCTCTAAGAAACAACGTCCCAGGCACTGCAGCGTCCCAGTGACCCCTTCACCTATCTAGTATGAATGAAGGTGCCACTAGACCCTGTATAAATCGTCTCATTATGTAGGTGCAAAGGCCATAGTTATTTGTTATCATCATCATCAACCCATTATGTCCCCACCGAGGGTCACGGGTCTCTTCCCTGAGGAAGGTATAGGCCATACTCCACCACGGGGGCCAAGTCCGGATTGGTGGAGGCTTGTAGACTAGCGGCTCGTCTACTGTCAGAAGTTGTCAAGCCGCCCTAAGGCCTCTGACTTGGCTTAACGACTGCCATCTATCGACGGCAGCCGGCACCAACAGCTTAACGTGCCTTGCGAAGCACGGAACCGCTCGGAAAAATGCCACTAGCGTTAGGCATAGACGGCGACCCATCCATGCACTGAACGCGCCCTGTGTTGCTTAACCTTCGTGATCGTTTAAGATCACTCAGGCAGCCGGGGCTACGAGCGATTCTTTGTTATACAAGAATGCAAAGTTGCTTTTTAACCGCGTGCTCAATTTGTTGAAGTGATTCAAAAATTTGAATCCTGAACGTTAGCGAGGGAATCAAAAGAGCACGAGGTGAAAAATCTTTGCACTCGAGTGCAACACGTAACTTTACATCCCACATCAGCGAGGAAATGACTAAATGCAAAAAAAAACACAAAGGAGGTTCCGAGTCCGAGTTTTTAACAAATAAAAAAAAGTTGTATGATAAATTCTGCACCATGGAGGTAGAAGGTTTAATGATGTTTTGAATTTACAAACTTAGTGCACACGATATTCTAAATTCAATTTACCTTATCCTCCAGCGGATAAAAATAGCTTTTGGACTCAGATAACGAAGAGCAAAAATCCTCTTTCCGAGATGTGGGGGATGAAAAAGTTTTTTTTTAGTAGCTTATGTTTTTATTTTAATATTTGTTATAATACATTCAAATAAAAGTGTCTTTATTATGAATCGTTCCCGTGAGAACATAAGATTCTACTAAACCTACTATAACACTAATTATCTCTAATTATTATTCACAAATTCATTAACACTGTTCCCACCGCGCATAAAAATTAACTTTTCAGAACAACTTATGCTGGGAAAAGGTGCATGTTATGTCACCGCCATAATTTTGTTACACTGCAGGCTTTTTACTTTCAACTTCTCCGACTGGGCTGGCCCGTTTCCCGTGTGCACATTATCCGAACCAGTAGCGGCAACAATCGCAACAATCACAAAGCACTCTCGAGTCCCAGTCTGTGCCCCAGAGCCCCGCCGCGCGCCGGGAGCCCGAGATAGCGGTGTGCAAATTAAGTCGGAGCCCTTCCCCTCCCCGCTCCCCCTCGGCCCTCCCGCAGCCCGCGACGCCGCAGATGCTAATATGCCACGCTAGCTTCGAGCATATGCTTCGGACTAAGCAGAAGTTCTGCTATTATTTTTTTCAAAAGACAGCGATATCAGGTCTGCCAGCTATTTTCATTATAGACAGTGATTCTCCTTTCGTAACCCCTGGAGGATGCAAATTTCGGCCCGCACGTTATGTTTAAGCTATAGCAAACGGCCTGAGCGCGGCTTGCTACACAAAATCAATATCCATCTAATCCAGTGCGCGATGTAATCCACTAAGTGAAGGCAAACTTATCAGACGCGCCGCGTCAGCAGTTCAACCTACCGCTGAATCAGACAGAATGCTTTCTTCATTCTGCACTATCCGCTGCCCGTTCGTCCGTCATCTGTTCGTCGTATTTGCAAGTTGCGACTGTGTTCTGAATTAAAACTATCTTGTTTGTATTGCCTTTGTCAAATCAGTTTATTAAATGCTATGCTATATCTACCATCGTTTCACTAATATTATATTTTTAGTATCGATAGCAAACGTATTTAGTCATAGCCATCATAGTGCCATCTCCATCTCATTGTCCAACCAGAGTCAGGAGCTCACTGACTGTTGCCCAGGGTGCGCCCGACGAACAGGCCTTAGTCGACACATTGTTCTTTCATGCAACTCATGATGTTTAGATGATATAATGGAATTCACTCAATCACGCATACATGACTGACGGATTGTAATTAAACTCGACGTACGTAATAGACCGCATCGTGACTTAACACACAAGATACTTTTTATCCCTTGTTAACGCGAACACTGCTAGCTAAAGAGAAAAGTTTCTGATCGAGCGGGCTTTTGCAAGTATCCATCCAGCCAGCACCAGCGGGTTTTGCTTTTTGCCCGCGCGGCGACAGCGGCGGCGGCGCGCGCTCTTCACTTGATTAGTTTTTGTTTTCTACTACAGCGACTAATTGGTCTGCTGGCTAACGTTACGCTTTTTCAGCGCCGAATAACCCAGATAGTTGCAGGCAGTGTTTCAGCAGTAGCGACACGTCGCCGGCAGCTTTTACTTGTAGTTTCGGCCCGACATTAAACATCATGTTCCGACCCTCAAGTTCCTCTTAGAGTCACCGAAATTCTGCGTAGGCTGTGTAGATACAAATTAGAAATGTTTGAAAGGTTCGCCTCAGGTTACTCACGATTTGTTCTAGCTCCCAGTCCCTAGTCCGATGAACCAGTACGGTACTGGGTAACGAAATCATAAGGTGATGGTGATGATGATGTCTGTCTGTAGTGTTAGTATTTGTCTTATACTCTCATTGCCATCTGCGCTGGAAACACGTTATAACAGTGACCGTCAGTATAATTAGAAAACCGAAAGTGAAATGCGGGTTGTAGTGCCGATAACCATTCAAAGTCTTGACCCTGGTGGTGAGCATATGCTCATGTCATTCTGTATTACCTGGATGTTGTAGTCGTTGTGTGCAGGTAATGTCCCGCGGCGCAGGTCAGTAATAAGCCGCTGAGTATGCATCCCGCGGCGGCCGCGCGCCGGTAACGAGCCCTCGGGCTTCGTCGGGCCTTTACTGGACCCATCTTCGTTTTCACGATCTCCAGGCTTCGTGTAAGATACTTGCTAACCTTATCATGAACTTTTTCAGGGATGAATGAGAACTGTGTTTGTGTTTTTCCTGGTTGAGTGAATGAATGAAAAATTCTTTATTGCAGTATATATTTTTCAGTACATAGGTATTTCATCTGGCTTTTTATTTTCCTTTCAACTAGGTATCGATAAGTTTAACCAACGACGTCTCGTTAGTGTAGCAGTAATGTGCTGAGTTACTCAGGTTCGATTCCAACTACGTACTGTATATACGTAGACTTTGTTTATTTTCAAATTTACGTTCATCTGCGAATTTGTAGTAGTATTGCTACACGCTTACCGTGAAGGAAAATATCGTGAGGAAACCCGCGGCTTGGTTGGCTCCGCACGTATTGACTTGCTTTCCTGTAGGCCAGGCCGATTAAGCTATCAGGATGGTATAGGTGCTGGGCAAGCCTACTCCAACTAAAAAACAATGTCCCAGGCACTGCAGCATCCGAGTGGTCCCTTCACTCATCTAGTCTGAGTGGAGGTGGAATAACGCTGCATTAAACATCTCATTACGTAGATGCAAAGGCGAAAGTTTAGTTTATTGAGATACCAATATAGAGTTTGTCTTGATTATACAAATAGCTACAAATAACTAGGGTCTGGGTGTTTTCCAATTTTGTGATTTCCTCATCTAGTTATTATTGCCCAGAGTAGGTGTGCTAGTTGAAAACCAGAATATGATGTGATTTTATTGTGATTGTGATTGTTATTATGTTCAAAACATTCATGACTAATATTTTAAGTTGAAAACTCTGTTAATTAAGTTAAAGCGTGTTTTGAAAAGAATAAATGTGGAGTTTCTTTGTTAGTTTCTTCTCCACATAATTCATTAATTGTGAAACTAACAACTTTGACGTTCATTAAGTAAACATTCTGTTTTTATAATGAATAAAATATTTGATTTGAATTGAATTGCTTTCTATGTTTTTCTGTCTCATAGCGTCAAGTAAAAATTAAATGACGTCTGCCGGTGACGTCTCCAGTTCAGATCATTGACGCGCCCAATTCAATCTACCCCGAGAGCCATTATTGGAACCTCTCGATAAGTGAGGCAAAGCTCCGTCATTTTGTCGGCTCGATACCACTTATAAGTTTTAATAAAACCTTCAGAATATGTTATAGACGCTATATTTCACTAAAAAAGATACGTGTTGCTAAATGGTCTGTTTAAACTACCTGTGTTAATAAACCTGTGTTAAATTAATCAGCTATTCTACTATATTACTGTAACATTATAAATGTGAAAGTTTGTGAAGATGTTTGGATGTTTGTTACTGAATCACGCAATAACGCCTGCACTAATTTAGATGCAATTTGGTATGAACATAGTTTGAGCCCGTTGAAGGACATAGGATACTTTTTATCCCGGAAATTACTCATTCCATGGGGACGACTTCGCAGGCAAAAGCTAGTTAAAATATTTGTTATTTCCACAGTTAAATTTATTAGTGCTGACGATAATAACGACTTTATGTCGTACGAACGCATTCGAGGGATTATCTTGAGGCTGGAACCTGTCGTTTGTGCCTTTTCACCAAAGAAACGTTTTGGCTATTATATGTATCATAGCATTTTGAGCGCGATTGCATCACAGCTGGATTATCCTCTGGTGATTTTAATGAGACGCACTATATCACTGCTATATAGGCTAAGTCCTCTATTTATTGTAACTAACAAAATATTGGATCATGTTGCCTGTAAATAAATAAATACTTTAAGTTTACGTTTAAGTATCCATACTGATTTATCAATGAAGTGGAGCCTCTGGATCTCCTTATTTACGAGTATACTTATCTCCTGGTGTCTCCGCGCGTGTGGCCGTTGCACTTGCAGCAGTAAATCATCATTACCTTGCGAGTAGCGCCTAATACTGGTTTTAATGAACGATACATAAATAAACACTTCAGATAGTGGAGCAGCCGGCCACCCGCGCGCCGCCGATACACATGGAAATGAGCTCGATATTCGAGCAACATACAAAGTGACCACTTGGAGATGTTATTACGTAGCGCTTGCATTTCAAATCTTGTCACTTATGTCGTTCTCCGACTAGTGCGGCACTCTGAACTAAACCAAACACGTCTCGCATTGTGATGCGATGCGACGTCATAATAAGCTCAGTGCCTACACTTCATGTCGTGATATAACTCTATTATGGGCGTATGTATATATCCGCGGCACGAGTCGCGTCGCGTGACACACATCACATTCTAATACGTAATACGATTATGTGCGAGCTACAATGACATTATCTCACCTACTGGCATAACGTGTCTCGTAGGTAAATTGAGTTTGTATTTGATTGGCATCTCCGAAAACGAACCTTAACTACGTGAACTCTAAAAGACTACAGCTTTCTCATATTCTTATGGTAAATTTTCCATTATACTTTTTATGTAGTCAATATACGTTCCACTTCAGGGCACAGGCCTCAGAGAGAGAGAGAGCATGGGCTTAATCACCAAGCGTGCCCACCGCGGATTGACAATTTCAAGCGCTGAGTTGCGTGAACACTCCTCAGACACTCAGGTTTTCTCACGATGTTTTCCTTCACAATTAGCGAGTGATATTGCAACTATAACTCGATGACAGGATTGGAACCCACGTCCTCCCGAATATGAAGCCAGCGTTCTACCGCTCCGCTACCACCGCACTTCATTATATGATATTACATTATATTTGGTTCCATTAAATACCAAAAAATCACTTGGAAATAATTCGTAGAAGACCGGGGTATTTACGTGGAAGTGTAGTAGTTGTCGAAGTGTCCCAAGCGGTTCCCACGAAGCGTGGTGTTGGGCGGATGTCGGTGATCCAGCGACGTTATCGAGCGTTTCCGACACGCGCCCGTTTGTCACCCGCTTGTTTATGTCACCCGCGACGCGACGCGACGGTCTCGCACCTCTCGGCCAGCGCTCCGTGCAGCCCGGCACCGGCCACCGGCAGGCAGCGGCGCGGCTTGCCCGATAATTAGACGCAGATGCGCTAGAGCACGCTGACGCATATATCCTCATTATTAATTACTCACTCACTCTCTCAAATGATAAATGGAGTGTCTTTTAGAGCGCCCCATAAAATATGTTACGAATGTATTTTTGTCTGCGAGCTTGCGCTGTAGGTTTCCTTCAAACGGAAAACTTAGATATGAAACAAATTAAAGTCTCTACTTTAACGGTGACTTGTTGAAATTTTTTTTTTAATTATATATTTATTTCATATAACTAAGATTTAAATTGGCCCGCAGTATCACCAAATAGAAATCCTTCTAAGTTCCGTATCAATAATCTTGACTGTCAGATTACTCGCATCGATGTGAATTGCGTGCACTGACATTTGACCGAATTAAGTGAGTGAATGAACTGTGGTATATATAGTGTGAACCTTTTCTTCCTCTATCATGACGAGTATTCCCACCACGTGTGGGCATGACGTGTTCGAGCGGAGAGTGCGACAATCACGCGGCAACTGGGGCGGAACCGCCGCACTGCTCGCTCGTACACATCAGAAACTATCAAAAGAGGACGTTCTTAGATGCCTCCTACTGACAGTAGGTTTCCAGTGAGCTCGAAATGCAGTGACTGAAAAATTGAATACGCCGCCAACCGATATCTGTTCAGTGTTATAAGAACTTATTATAAGCATGTTTCACTGCCTGTCTGATTCGTCTACCTATGTAGGAACTGTTATTTGTTTATTATACTGGGAGTTCGAGCAACGATCGTTGCAACCATATTATTATACTCTGAGGTTGTAACTATGAGAGCGAATCCATAATATCGAAACCATTATCAAACAAAAATACAAAATATCACAGGGTGAAACAAAGTCTCCATATCTCCCTGAAAAAAGGAATTTTACTATTCAGTACCAACCACTTTACAGTTAGGATAACCCTCATCAACATCATTAGCCATTTGACGCCGACTAAAGGATATACACCTCTTTAGTGGTTTTCATAACCACGAGTGGTTTTGCCATAATCGCCACGCTTGGCAGGCGGGTTGGCGATCGCAGTATGCGGTTGGAATCTCAGGAAGACGCTGCTGCCCGTCTCCTGGTAATTGATTTCCTTAGTCGCCTTCTACGACGTCTACGGAAGGAAATGGAGTGACGCTATTCTTAATCCGGCGCCACATGGATAACCTTAGGACAACTTTAAAAACGCAAGAAAACATCACAACGTTCCATACTAAACTTACCAACTGCGACACTCGGATTTACGTAACAGCTGATATTTTTTTCACGATTCATGAGTTGTTTGTTGAGTAGAACCCCTCTTTTTGGAAAGATAAGAGGATATTTTTATTGACCTGAAATCCAATTTACTATACATTGCATATGTACCTACTCGTTGGTCTGCCGTGTGTAGTCAACGACACGCCGCCGCCGCGCTGTCTGCAGCCCCGCGGCATCCGCGCGACTCAGCCGCAATATCACCTACCTAACAATCTCGACGCTTTTTACGTGTAAACGGTGTCCAGCTTAAGTAAGTAGTGAAATAGCCATACAAGGTGGTGAGTAGTGAGTTACTCATCACAGATTGAACGGCACTCGCGTGGGCAGCTAGAACCGTGCAATTATACTGTCGTCTGTAATTGCAGCTTTTTCTTTTCCAACCACGGCTCGCGTATGAGGCTTCACAACTGTTAGCTGCTTGTTTTGTATTTGCGCAGGCAATTATATTGCTTTGTTAGCAGCAACTACACGCCCACGCACACACCTTACGAATAAACGCTAATTAAACTCGGTTAGACAACAAAGTTTCAGAACAACTCCATTTTGCCTATATAGAGAGGAAAATATTGGCCAACACTGCATAAAATTGGCCTAAATGTGATTTTCGAAGAATAAACACTTCGCTAAGAGGGGGCAAAGTAGCAAGCAAGCAGTCTGTTGATCTTGCTGACAAGATGCGGGCCATTACCAGCACTCACACGCACTCGGGTGTACTCGGGTGTGCTCGGGTGAGTCGGGCGTGCGACTTCTGATTAAAGCCATGACTGTTTGTACTACGCTGCACGATCAAACATACTCTTCGAATCAAGGCGAAATCAATTATGAGACAATTGACCTGTGTCTATAGCTACAACCTAAGCTTACTGCATTCACGGAGTCTCTTTGAGGGGCTCTCTATAATATTTAACTCCAAGTAACGCTCGTTCAGTACGCTAATTGAATTCCGCAAATCGAATAAAACAAGACAAAATGCTACACCTCCTAGGGGGACCTCCCGCGTTCACCGAACAGTCGCTGTGCTGAAACAATTTAGAGTCATTTTAATATAAGTATTAAAGAGGTTTCTGACTATTTATAACGCAGAAAAAGCGCTCAATACTGTGAATATATGGTTGGTGTGTGGGTCATCTTTTTATTTTATATATTTGAAAATTATTTACATTCCTGTCTTTTTGTGCGTCGTGTCCTGCCTGGCAGACGGGGAACCCCTAACGCCTAGCAGAAGTTTACGGCTGCTATCATTACAACAGTAATTTGACGGGATTTTTTAAAAGAAACGATCGAAAACTGTAAATTGTATGCAATTACGGAAGGGTCGAAATTACAGTAAAATTAGAGGCTCTCGGGCCTCTCGGCTTTTACGACGCTAATAAAGTCATCGTAATTGTACACTATCAGTGTGGCACAGAGTTGCCGGCTCAAAAGTTACACTGACCACGATTTATTTTGCATACAAGCAAGCTAATGTGCATATTAATAGAATTAATAATATATTTATTACATCGTAAAAAATTACATCCTCTTTCTTGATTATTTGTTAATTTACAACGAGTTTGTCCGTATAACAAACACTGACCATGTTTACTAAAATCATATTAAACATAATTGGTAAAACATCAGTTGCTATCTATATATATATTTAATTCGATTCCATAAGTAATCAATAACTTTAGTTCCTAAAATATTTGTTACTTTTCTTACAAAAATAGGAAAACACTAATGAATTAATTATACTTTATTGCACACAAAACGTAACAACATAACCTTGTACACCCTGTACATAAGAATTAACAGATAAGTACAAAAGTGAGCTTATTATTAGCTTTTATTAGCTAAAAGAAGCCTTGGAGAGTGAGAAGCCGTAAAAAACGGGTCTAATTAATGCTGCGGCCAGACATACCGAATTTCATTCAACTTCTCCCTAGGTTTAAACAGACTGTTGATAAACCTCGTTCTTCTATCAATTTCTTTGCTCGTTCTGGGTCATACACACATTTAGTTAATTCAGAAAATATCAACCTTTGTTACGACACTGAGATTATTGAAAAAAATGTGTATTCAGTAAAAGCTGAATTATTTAAATTTAGATATATCTTAAAATGGTGAATGCATGTCATTATTAAATAAAATAAATAAAGGTTTTATCGATTTCCGAACGCTTTATTTGTTTATTCATTAATTATCTGTGGAAAACCATTTGCATTGCAATTGAATAAGTCTATATCAATTTCGCTCGCTAGTTTATTCACGCTGCTACTAGCTTGCCAGAGGAAGGAGTTTTGCTCGTACTTAGTCGAGACCTGCTGTTTGGATGTTGGATCGGCGCGGAGGATGGGTAACTGGCAACGAGATTACTTTCTGAAGTTTGCTGCAAAATGGCGCTTAAATGAGCTAACGCGATTTGGCGGCAACCCTGCGAGGGCGCCCGCCCCGCGCCCCGCTCCCCGTGCCCCGCGCCGCGCCCGCACCCGCCTGCAGCACAGCGAGACTCGATTACTGACGAGCTGTTGTTAAATAACAACTGCTGCAAACAACACTCACATAGTAATCATGAACTTAGTTATCTTTACATTATCTAGATTGTGTATAAATAACTGGAATAGCTCATATCCACTGAGCTCTTACCCGTGCATGGCACGATCGGAATCCTCGTTATTTAATTAAATCGGGTAGCTAAAGGTCGGCTGCGAAAAGCTGCACGCCAGTCTTTACTCTGTTCGGGTGCCCCAAGCAATTACTTTCATACTAAAGTATCCGCGTACACTGACACCAAAATAAAATGGCGGACAAAATAGTACACTCGTAGCACCGTAGCTGCGCATACTACGAGTGCTACGAGCGAATTGCTACAAGATTGCGTCGCTTAGTGCGCAGCCTACGGCGTAGCCACGTAGTCGTTTGTGTTTATTGGATTCACTTGTTTGTTTATTTCACTACAGCCGTTTGTTCTTTTGTTTCAGGTAATGCAACGCGATTACGTACCGTGCTCTAAAAATAAAACGAATAAGTAATTGTGACTGAGTTGGGAGTTTGTGAGTCACCAGAAGTGTGAGTAAATGAATTGAAAATTAAGTCAGCAGTAAAGTGTACGATCAAACGCAGCTAGTAAAGTTTGTTTTTTCACGAAACAGTTAAATATGTCTTGCACACTGAGATGTGAGATGTATTTATATGCTCCGTGTAACGTGAGGAATTGAAACGATAGGGTGCTCATAATAGCTCCTCTAGGTACCTGACTGCAGTACACGTACCTCACTGGCGGTGCGGTGCCGCGCGGGGAGCAATGTCACGCCCGCTCCTTATGCCGCCAACGTCCGCCGCACTACTTATATCATGGAAAATGCCAAAGAGTAATTTAACGTTGCAAAAAATAAAAATTGTAGGCGCTGTCGGAATACTTGAATTAAAGATTTAATTATAGCACATTTCTAAGAAGCACCATAACAGTTTAAAAAAAAATAGTAAAAATAATACCCGTATGAAATAACGATACCATGAGAATTTCTATCGTTTGAGTGCTAGCTATCAATGTGGTAAAATATTGTCCGAAATAAATAACACAATTGCACATACAGTCTTATATGTAATTTCTGGTGTTTTAGAAAGATCCGATAAAATGTAACGGGCTACTTAAGACATACCATTCCAGTTAAATACTCTGGCCTATGCAAGCTTCCTTTGATCAGTGCCCAAAATACCGACACAGTTTGAATGGGCGGCAAGTGATCAGTGCCCAAAATACCGACACAGTTTGAATGGGCGGCAAGTGATCAGTGCCAAAATACCGACACAGTTTGAATGGGCGGCAAGTGATCAGTGCCAAAATACCGACACAGTTTGAATGGGCGGCAAGTGCTTACAAGCCAAGCCAAACGTCCTATCCACACGTTTAAATTTGTGACGGCTTGTTGCAGCTTGGCAAACGTGTGACGCGGCATCAAGTTTAGAAAGTGTCGATAACATAGGAATGAAAAGCTTAGCATATAATTATTATTGCAAAGAAAAGTTACTTATGTATTGAAATTACCTGCAGCTCGTAACATATTTGGAAATAAATTACAAAACAAACAGATCAACTGGTGGCCTTACTAAATCCCGCCACTCTTTGTTTGTACGCGATATTAGACGCCGATAAAAATAGAAAATTACTGGCAACTATTTGCAAACGATATAATATCTCTATCTCTGTTACCCGTACACTGTGGGGTAAATAAGGCAGTGTATAAGCCTTCAATGTCATAATTAAATCCCGAGCCGTCAGACTCGGCGTCACCCGCAATATGCTAATGCTGACGAGCTATGAGGACAGTCGGACCGACTCGACTGTCGCGCGCGGCGGACATCCGAACACGCCACTGACGAGTTATGTGTCGCGGGAGCGTCTAGACGCCTTGACGACTTCCGGCTCACCCTTGCGAACCTGGGGAAAAACTTAAGTGTGGGTATTACAAAATAAACCAAACCTTATCGTACAAAGGTAAGGGACAAACGCTGTGTGAAAACACGAGTTGATGTATTGAAAGAAGACAAGTGCCTTAAAGTGGAACGTGTATGTAAGTGGAACTTGCTTATGTTCCAGGTCCGCCGGGCCCACCGGGCAAGCGCGGCAAGAAGGGCAAGAAGGGCGACGGCGGCGAGCCGGGCCCGCCGGTGAGTAGCGCTCGCTCTACACTGCACGGACCACCCGGCAGCAGACCAGCACCAGCCTCGGTACCATGAGCTATCCCACGCGCAGCAAACAGACAAAATAACGCCTCATCCTGCACTAGGGCGTTATTTTGTCTGTTTAAAATAAAGCCTCATCCTGGCAAGGGCTCATGGCTCCAGGACAAGAACACAGCAAAAGCTCTGGTAGATAAATACATGGTTTTACATGGTCAATACCAAGTTAATAAAATAGAATAACATTTCAATCGAACTATCATAGTTCTGACAAATCGCTGGTGTAGTAAAAGACTTCTGATTTATTCTATGGCAGTTCAATATTATACATACATTTTCGTGGTGCTATCACTCTATTCGATGATTATACGTTTAGTAGACCCAAGTTCCATGATTAAAAGAGTCGACAAGCATGATCAAGAATCGATCTTCCCAACAAAATATATGTCCAAAAGAAACTAGCTTCTACGGGCAGGTGAAGGAACAACTAAGCGTTCAATCGTTTTGTTAGCCCTGGATCCTTATGGCTTCTATTTTTGCTAATATTGTTAGCAAATAGAATCTTTGTGTCTCGGTGGTAATTGCCGCAAGCAGATTCAGTTTACTCTACGACCACCTGGACTGAGTTTCATAAAACTACAATCTATGACAAATCAAGTTACATTGCGTAGCAGAGTCTACTTGTTAATCTGTGGATTAATCTACTTTACAATGTACATCGAATCGGCATAGTAAACCATGAATTGTAGTTCTATGAAACAGGCTCCTGGTAGCCGGCGTTCGTCGGAGCCTTCAATGGCTTCAATAGCGGTCAATGGTCGCCGGCCAGCGACGTCTTATAAGAACGCATCATTCATCTAAGATGACCTGTGCCGTGGTAACCACGCAAGGACACCACAGGCAGAAAAATACACCCATTTTGACACCAGTCGCACATCTCAGTTTTAGTAGTCAAGCGTGTTATCGGTAGACCGTGAAGCAAATCAGAATGAAAAAAAAGGTGACCTTTGCATTCAGTGTTTTGTTCAAATTTTATTTTTATTTCCTATTAATATTGTTTGCAGGGTATAACGGGGGCGCCTGGAAAAAATGGATTTCCGGTATTACTTTTGTTTTTTTTATTTTCCCTTCTCCATTTTTGTAACGATTTCGTTTTTCCCGTTTCTGTTCTCTATTTTCCGTTTTCTCCCCTTATTGCAAGCGTATCAAAGATCCATTCACTATCCCCGACTCATATACATTCCACATAGTTCCATTAACATATCTGCTCTGATCATCCTTATGATGTTTCAATTCATGTTTTCAGTTCCATACGTTGATCGATAGAATGAAACTAATGCTATTATGTTAAATATCTTAGCAATCATCAGGTGTGTGATAGAGCGTAGAGTAGGCAGTTACTGGAGACTGGAGAGTGTAAGCGCGTGTCTGTAGCCGCTGTCCGTTTCAGGGGGGCAAGGGCGAGAAAGGAGAGCGCGGCTTCATGGTGAGCGAGCGGAGTGCCCCGTACCTCCCCGTCCTCCCCAGTAGTGCTACCCCTCATTGTCTCCACTTCCGATACTCATTCATACCGAGAACCACTATAAAGGGTGAAATGTTATAAAAAAATTATGGCACACTAGAAGATTATCCCCTTCATAGTGTACTAGCTGTTGCCCGCGACTTCGTTCGGGTGGTAATTTTGATGTATATTTTTTCGGGATAAAAAATAGCCTATGTGCTAATTCAGACTATAATCTATCTCTGTGCAAAAATTCATCCGGATCCGTTCAGCCGTTTTTGCGTGAGAGAGGAACAAACATCCGTTTATAATATTTATAGTAGGTAAGGATATTTACCAATCGTTTTCGGCTGTGTATCTGACGAGATATAGTGCTAACGATCGGTAACTCGTGGCCTCTGTATGAATTAGTACCGGGCAACCCCGTCGCTTGCACCTGTCTTACTGCCCTTCCGCCTCGTTGCGTCTCACTAACTTCAACTGTAGACTAACCTCCTTGCGTGTTGTTTACTTCGATATAATCAATGTAATGTTGGCTGCGCCGTTGTGACCGAGTTCGTTGTTGCGTTCCAGGGTCCGATCGGGCTGGACGGGCCGAAGGGGGATCCGGTGAGTGTTGCGCGCGCCAGTACCTATGATGATTAAGTTAAGTCACTCGACCAAAAACTTTTTAGAATCAAAACCTGTAAAAGAAATACTATGATAAAATTTTTAATTTCCTTAATTGCACATTTCATTTAAAATAAATTTAATTTGGCTAACGTAGAAAAAAAAATTCCACAAGTACGAATTCAGCACTGTGCTTGTATTTAATCCATGTAACGTTTTAGCATCACGCAATAGTAGGGTCAACGCATAGGTTACGCCCTTCTAACCAGGTGTGTGTTGGTGCGCCCACAGGGCCGGCCCGGCGACAAGGGACAGAAGGGCGACCACGGCAGTCCCGGCTTCGACGTGTTCGCGGCTGTTAAGGTACGGTATCTCTTTAGAAACATGTAGCCTCAAAATATAAGCTGTTATACAGCATAGCGTCTTAAGGCTGGCTTCTCCGACATTACTCCTAAATCAGGTATTTTAAAATACGTTTTACTCTCGAATGGTTTGTGTTTAAATCTAAAAAAAATAATAATTTTCAATGTCCTATCTAGTCAATTTTTTATGTTTTTTTTAAACTTTATAGAAACACAAAAAATCGCGAACATGAGTCTAAATTATCTCTAGATATGATAGATATGCGAAATATTGTCAAACGCAGCGTAGGACGCTCACCAGCTCATTGGACTGACGATATAAGGCAGATTGCTGGTGATGGCCGGATGAAGATGGTCGAGAACAGAAGAATGTGGGCAAGCTTATACATAGTTTAAAAGATGATGTAGCGGAAAAGATGAAAAATGTTTCAATATTTTCGGTTTTGTATCTATACGTAGGTACCTACCAAGATTATTAGTTTAAACACAAATTTGATTAAAAAAATCTAATAATATAGCCTATCTGTTGTTTTTTAGGGTTCCGTACCTCAAAAGGAAAAAACGGAACCCTTATAGGATCACTTTGTTGTCCGTCTGTCCGTCCGTCCGTCTGTCAAGACCCTTTTTCTCAGGAACGCGTAGAGGTATGAAACTGAAATTTATATCAATTACTCAGGTCTACTGTCCCTTGAAGCTGTGAAAAAATCAAACTTCTAAGCCAACGCAATCAAAAGATACAGCCGTTTATGCCGCAAATTTTCGACACTTGCAAGGGAATCAAAACCTACAGGGTGCTTCCCGTGAACTCAGAATCTTGAAATTTGGTACGAAGCAACGTCTTATAGCATAGATAAAGGAAAAATTACGAAAACCATAAATTTTTAGTTACATCACATAATATATTTTTTTTTAATAATTTTAAACTTACTACCCATTTCCTCATAAACGCGTAGAGGTATTAAATTGAAATTCATACCAAATACTCAGGTCTATAATACCTTTAAGCTGTAACAAAATCTAACTTCTATGTCAACGCAATCAAAAGAAACAGCAATTTAAGCTGCATATTTTGAAACTCGCAAGTACTCGCAAGGGAATCAAAACCTAAAGGGTATTTCCAGTCGACCTAGAATCTTGAAATTTGGCATGAAGCAACGTTTTATAGCACACATAAAGGAAAAATTCCGAAAACCTTAAATTTTTAGTTAAATTACAAAATATATATTTTTTTATAAAAATACCATAGTTATGACTCGATTGTCGTAATGAACGAACTTTGTAAACCTTGCAGGTTTGTACGGAACCCTCGGTGCGCGAGTCCGACTCGCACTTGGCCGGTTTTTTTACATGAGCATTGATATTATTATGTAGTCTATCTTGACTTTTGACACTCAAAAAAAAGTTTAGATGTAGCGAGGTCGTACCTTGCCTTGTCGTACCTTTGCCTACCAAAACAACGGCGTTAAATAAACCGAAGTTGACTCTAAATATTAAAAATCTATTTAGAGGCTAAAAATTCCACACATATATAGCCTCCTCTAAATAGGTTTTTAAAATTTTCGTGAGTGGGAGAGCGTGTGCAACTAAACTCTGTCGCACAACAGATGTTGTAGATTGTAGGGCGGAGGTGGATGAAGAGAGTAGATGCTGATGTGTCAAGTCTTCATGGTGTTTATTAGATACTGTCCCCAGTTACATGTTGGAAGGCGTATGTTGCAAATGAGAATCAAAAGCCAACTGTCTGGCGCAGGCAACAAGACCCGTGAGGTCGAATGTGCGCGGTGCACAGTCAGCAACACGGCGACCTAGAAAGCTGTACAGTGCCCACAAACTTTTTTGAAGTAGATGATTTACTTTCTTTATAATAAGAGAAATAAGAGAAACTACAGTGATTTCTCTTTAAAGATTGTTTATGTTTTATCTGTTCATTAATCTGTGAGTAACTGGGTAGCCCAGTGGGTAGAACAATGGACTCGGAAGCGAGAGACGTCATATGTGCAGTGTGGGCCTGCACATATGACCTTCTTTATTTTCAAAGTTACGTATGTACGAGCATTACCACACGCTAACTGTGAAGGAAAACATCGTGAGGAAGCCCGCGGCTTTGTTGGCTCTGGACGTATGGCTGGTCTTTTTATGTGGGCTAGGCCTACTAAGCTGTCAGGATAGTATAGGTGCTGGGCAAGCCTACTCCATCTAAAAAATGTACCAGACACTGCAGCGTCCGAGTGTCCCTTCTAGTGTGAGTGAAGATGCCACTGGACGCTGCATAAATCATCTCATTACGTAGTGCAAAGGCCAAAAATCAGTGAATGTGTTGAATTATGGGGCCATACATATTTGGGCACTTTCATTGCTTTTTAATAAGTCATAACATTTATGATCGATATTGAATTAGATATTATTTTTTGTATCACATGTTTTAATAACATTAACAGTCATACTTAAACAGAAACTGTAAAGCCGATTGGTACACAGATTAATAAGCCGAATCTGCTACGCAATGTACTTTGAATTGTTATAATAAACAACAATTTACAGTGGTTTGAAACTCGGCCCTGAAAGGTCAGAGGTCATCGAGTTTTTCTATAGTGTCGGTTATATTTAACCTGTAGACTTAAGCGTGATGTTATACAGCCTATATGTTACACGGGAATCTAAGCTATAATCACAGTAAGTTTTATTCAAATCCCTTTAGTGGTTTTTGCGTGATGAGTATCTACACAAAGAAAAAGAGTGAAACAGACATAATATAAGACAAACAGACATAAAATGAACAGTTTCATTATAATAATTTACATATTCTGTATAGATAAGTGTCTTTTATTAGCTCTCTAAATGTTTGTTTAAAATGAGCAATCCGAAATAGGCTGCGTAATTCACCAGGTAGCTGATGCAACCTTAGCCGATTCTGTAAATCTAAAACTTGTATACCTTCGGAAACAGAATCCAATGTATAACATGTGTGTACCGGAGAGATTGATTGAGTGACGTGGTGTGTGGTGCGCAGGGCGTGAAGCGGTCCGTGGACAACTTCAAAGTGAGCCCGTACGCCTCCGCGGAGATCATCGCCGTGAAGGTACCGCGGCACCGGCAGCACCCCCGCACCCCCGCCCCGCCCTTATACTTACTTACCCATAGCGCTTCTTACCGCAGCTTCATCTGTTTCGTTTACGCAAAACTTAATCCCCTCATATTCTCAAAAGGAATCTGAGGAGATTAAGTTACCTACTGCGAAATCCCGCAAGAAATATCATCTGTGTCATTTAATTTCAATTTATGGGACAATGGATGATTTTTTTCTCGATCTCAAAGTTGCTGCCATGATGAAAAATTGTTCGTAGAACCTCTCCTTTTGAACAGATAAGAGGATTACGGTACATCTACATTAATATTTAATTTCGCATTTAATGTAGCGGTTGAAAATGCTGTTTCATCCGATTTATATTTGGTAGCTAGTTAGTCGGCCTTTCGGTCATTGTTGTAGAATGTGTTGATTTGTGTGTTGCTACTGTTGTTGAGAACGGTACTCGAAGCTATCTAAAACTTCCCAGTGTTTCCTAGATGGAGGTCACATCCCGTATGTAGGTAGTGCGGTAGCTTAGATGTAGAGCTAAGCGTTGTTGTAACTGTTGTTTGTGTTGTTGGCGACGCGTGCGCAGGGGCTGCAGGCGGCCGGGCACAACGTGTCGGCCACCACCGTCGTGCAGCTCAAGGTAGAGCCTCCTGCTTCTACGATCACCTGCATGCGCCTAGTCCTTATCTACTTGCATGACTCTTTTATTAATAGCTTGAATGTGTGAGATACATCCTAAGGATGATCCCACGCGCGATAAATGCTTCCGCCCGTATTTTTTATGATAGGTATTCTAATGCTTATGTAAATAATTTTCTTCGTATGTAAGTGGCAGCCAAATTGTATCCGATTAAAACGAAACGCTAATTAGGTATTTCTTGTTTATCGCCTAATCAGAATGGAAACTTTCTTAATCTCATCTGTTCTCTACCAATTAAACTCCGTACGTGTTAAACTTAACTCACTCAATTAACTCGTTTAACTTTGAAAGCATACTAACTGCACCTATGTGATGGCCTAAACGTAAAATAAAAGATCTATGTACTTCAGGGCGAGCCCGGAGAACCAGGACCCCCAGGGCCGCCGGGGCCCGCGGGCCCTGAAGGACTGCCGGGGCACGACGGGCGCGCGGGGGCGCCGGGGCCCGCCGGCCCGGCTGGCGACGCAGGCCCCCCGGGCGCGCCAGGGCCCGCGGGACCGCAGGGGCCCATCGGGTCAATTGGAGGGAGGGTCAGTACTTTTTGATGTTCATCACATTAAAATCACTACATTCAAATATTCCCTACGTATCACTGATAAAAATATATAATCATCTACCTGAAAACATAAAAGATGAAATAAAAGACAACTTATTTTCATTTCATAACATTTTTTCCGGTATACAATAAAGAATATCCTTATCTCATCTTATTTTAAAAAAAAATATGCTAATCAAAAACTGTTATTATAATTTAAATTAATATTTACTTAACCCTCAATCTCGTTGAGAAATTTTTAAGTATTTTGTATGCTTGTTACTTATTCTTTTGCATGTAGGAAATCAATATCTAAATAATAATAATAATAATTTAACTTAATTTAACGCTGTGTCATAAGACTAACTGTATTGCAGTGCCCTCACAGGGTATCATGTACTTACCTACAAAAACCAATACCACCTGTAATTATAACTGTTTACATGATTTAGCAATAGATAATATGAATATGAATATGAAAAATGCGGTGTATATATCGTGTCTTCATCGATGTCCTTTCTAAAGCCCAATATCTGACATGGAGCATAAATTAACTTTCTATTTCTCTGTCTATCGCAGGGTGACAAGGGCGACAAAGGCGAGCGCGGCTATACGACGACGTTAAAAGGCGACGCGTTCCCCACTGGCATAATCGAGGGCCCCCCTGGGCCTCCCGGGCCCCCAGGTACTGAATCTGCGCACTTCTCGCTGCAGCACGCTTAGACATTTTACCGTTTGGTTCACATCTGATCCCCACCGCTGCTGTTGTCACTGGTTAGCTTAGTAGGTGCGAGCTTACAGGCACAATAATAACCAGCAAATAATATTGGCTTTGAATATTTCTTTATCAATTTGTAGATACCAAGTAGGTAGGTTGTGTTTGTGATTTTTAGAAGTTATAACATTTTGTGGTTTTGGCGTTGCTATTGCGTATTGTTAAACATTGATAAACACGGCTGTGCAATGTTTCGATCTAATATCATATTGTTAAAAACCGATAAGTAAGTTGAAAATTTCGTTCGATATCTAGATCGGAGCAGTGTACAACGTTACCTACTGCGTGTTGTGTTGGTGTCGGTAGTGTGAGTGTATGTCCTGCAGGCGTGGCAGGGACGCGCGGGGAACGCGGGGAGCCGGGCGCGGCGGGGCCCGCGGGGCCAGCAGGGGAGCGGGGCGCGCGGGGCAAGCGCGGCAAGCGGGTACACGCCTCCCCACCCCACCCCAGCCCTCGATCCGACTCTTTGCTTTTTCAGCTCGACGCGAGCGCTCCTGACTTTATCGTCTCGTGAATGTATAACGATTACGCTTCGATCTCGACAATTATAATGTTCTTCGTCAAATTTGCTATCTCGATCTTTGTCTATGTATATAATTGTATATACTTGGCTAGAGGCACGCTGCATGCTGCATGACTAAAAATTATTACCATAATATATACTTTATTAGGTACAAATGACAACTTCCAGTAAAGCACTTAACAGGCTAACATAGAAACACGAATCCTGAGGAATCATTCGCCACTATTTATCTAAAGTAAAATTTACTATCATTGTAGTATGGTGTGGTATGTTTTTATGTCACATAGAAACATGACAGTTAAGATGTGACAATGTTTTCGACGGTTCTTGTTGTGCAGCACTTGAAGCATAGTATAGTGGTATCCAGACGTGTAATTTGGTAAAAGTAACAACAGTAGAGCAGACGCGGGCACGTGGCTGGAGGCTCCCACAGGTACTTTACACACTCATCACTATTTCTTTCTAAAAAAGGTTCCTTTCCACTTCATGAAATTTATTCAAAAAGTAAGGGTCTTATTTATAAAAACACGATTCCTTAAAACACTCCTCAGAGGCAGTTTAATTAGTTTGTGGTAAAGGGAAAGACGTAACCACAGCACAGATAACCACCTCTGCGAAATGTTTTAGAGGAATTGGGATCACCAGGCCGGGACGCGGTCAAACATCTATACCGGGTCATCTGGGGCCCGGCCCGGTCGAGACACCGTCTACCGTCAACCCGCCTTAAATCTTACCGCCGTCTTCCGAGCTATAAACATCTTGTAAGTTTATCGAAGATCTGAGGCAGCGTGTGTGTAATGGCGGCATGTGTGTGCAGGCACGGCGGGCGCGCCGGGCCCGCGCGGCCCGCCCGGCCTCGACGGGCTCAACGGGGACCCCGGCCTGCAGGGCCCGCCCGGGAAACCGGTCAGTATAACTACCACGCTTTATTATGCCCAACTACTTTCCTTAAATGATAAAAAAACCACCTAGCAGGATTTCTGTCCCCTACAAAACAGATTGTTAACGCCTGTACGTCTTGCGGAATTTTGCTCAATGTGCTTGAGACTTACTACTTGACATGTGAATCTCATAATATGATTCATCGGACAGAGAACCTTCTGCTAGTTGACATTTTAATCCCGGCAGTTACAATTTATCTAATCCAGCACCGAAAATAATGCTTTTTACTGACTGTGACGGACCCCAAAAGGAGGATAATGTGTTTAGCTCGTATGTATGTCCGATTCTATGTTCCCTCATAACTCCTTAACCAATGGTCAGATTTTGACAAACAAGTCTCAATCGATTCGTCATGCCTGCGCGAGTGTCATAGACTATATTAAATTAGCATTAATGGAACATAAAAGTGACAAAAAACAACACTAATGTTGTAACATTCTACTTATATTTTCAATACTTGACTTATAATTACTACTGTTATAGCGCAGACAACAAAACACTCATCATGTGAAATTGCTTAAATTGAGTGTTTTGTTGTCTGCGCTATAACAGTATTAATTATAAGTCAAGTATTGAAAACATAAGTAGAATGTTACAACATTAGTGTAGATAAAAGCTATCAAGTAACATTGTAGTAAGACCATAAGTCGCTAGATGGTGGTGTTATATTTAATTTATTATACTCGGATCTTCATTTTATTTAACTACGCCAATCACGTGTAATGTATGTAAATTTTGCGTCTAATCAGCATTAAAAAATCACTAAAAAGACAAAAATAAAAAACTAATATAAAAAATAACCAACAACCCGACTGCTGAACAGGCTACTAAGCAGGCGGGACTCAAATTCAGTAGTTAATGTTCAGCAGTCGGGTTGTTGGTTACTTTTTATTTCAGTTTTTTTTTAGGTTATGGTGCAACACAACTTATTTCATAATGGTTAATTAGTAGAAAGCACCCGATATCATATCTTTTCATTTATTTATTCTTGCTTTTCGAACAAAGTAGATAAGAATTTTCTAGTTTCGTCATATTCAGTGGCACGGCTAAAAGCGTGGGAGCCTCGTCTGAATTAATTAAAAAGAGATCCACGAAATTAGATAACTCTAAGCGTAAGCGCCCCCACTTTTTGGCTGGCAAAGACAGGACAGACTGTTACTTACTACATACCAGTGAAGCAACTTATTTTTATTTTATTGATAATAAACAAAGTGAGCCATTTAAACATACCTAATAATAAATAATTACACAAAATAATAAGAATTGAGCGGTGGTAGCCTAGAGTGGGTAGAACATTGGACTCGCAAGCGAGAGACCCAGGTTCGATTCCCAGTCCGGGCATGTACCTATAACTTTGTTTTCTAAGTTATGTACATTTTTGAACTTATAGTAGCAATACCACTCGCTAACTGTGAAGGAAAACATCTTGAGGAAACCAGAGTGTTTGAGCTATTCACACACCTCAGCGCTTGAAATCGCCAATCCGCGGTGGGCACGCGTGGCGATGCCCATACTCTCAGGGAGAGTATGCCATGCCCATCCCAATGGCATACTCTCCCTGAGAGAAGGCCTGTGCCCTACAGTGCGACGTATATAGGCTGCTTATGTAATAATAAAGATAATCGAGATCCCAGCAAACCCCATTCGTTTTTCGTTAAACATTACCCGGTGTTGCCTATTTGTAGCGAGCACGCGCGATACTTAACGAAGTATTCGAAAAAGATCTGCGCAATCATAGTATGTGGCGTGTGCCCCCCTATAGACTGATTAGGATAAAGATGGAGTTAGTATGTTTTCATTCGTTTGCACAACGATATATGTGGCGTGGTTCCAGGGCGAGGCGGGCCCGCAGGGCGCCAAGGGCGACTACGGCGACATGGGCAGCCCCGGCATGCTGGGCGCGCCCGGCCTGCCAGGCCCGCCCGGCTACCCCGGCCTCAAGGGCGACAAGGGCGACAAGGGCGACTCGGTATGTACCCTAAGCCTACCGCGTGGCTGCCTTAGCTTGGATGATTGGCGTAGACATTTACCGTGTTAGACAGTTTGGAATTATCTGCAAAGATGAGAGTGACCTTTTATAACTTTACGCTCATGCCTCATAAGTGAGGGAAATTCACTGACTCAAAGTTAAATCTTTAATCACTCAAAAATAACTAATACAACGTAAGACAAGTGGTCTCTAAGATATCTTGAAAATGGTCAATGACTCTTTTTACTTCAGTGGAAATTCCGCAAATTCGTGAATTCTTTCATATTAAGATCGGCAAAGATGTGGAACGCGTTGCCGTAGTCTGTTTTTCCAGAGAAATATAACCAGGTGTCTTCAAAACTAGAGTCAACCGGCATTTAACACGTAAACCCGCCTTAGACCCCGTCTTCGTTTACCATCAGGTGTGACCGCATGGGGTCAAGTGTCAACCTGACCTAATTAAAAAAAAAATGGAATACCCAGCCTGTACTGTGGGGATCGTGAGTACCGAATGTGTACTTATTGTAATGTCGTGTGTTCCCGGTCGTGCCCCTGCGACTGCGCTGCCGGCGTTGGACCGTAGAAGTACCGCAAGCTGAGGCGACGCCAGGTGAGTAACGACTCCGATCTACCGGATCAGTGGTTCCCTCCCACCCACTAACCGCCCCAACTGTCACTTAATTACAATTAAATATAAAATTGTCGGTGTACAATAAAGAATATTTTTATCTTATCCTTATTAATACTCAATATTATATTTTAAAACAAACAGTTAGTTGGATACAACTGTTTTAACCTTGACGTTCTTCTACAAGGAGAAACAAAAGACTCC
Organism: Yponomeuta evonymella; assembly: GCA_963969515.1. NCBI lineage: Eukaryota > Metazoa > Arthropoda > Insecta > Lepidoptera > Yponomeutidae > Yponomeuta > Yponomeuta evonymella. The sequence continues at coordinate 21,118,663 of OZ018350.1, forward strand.
TACAAAAAAATTACGATTTGGAAAATCATACATACATACATAAGCAGGCTATATACGTCCCACTGTAGGGCACAGGGCTTCTCTCAGGGAGAGAGTATGGGCTTAATCACCACGCGTGCCCACCGCGGATTGGCGATTTCAAGCGCTGAGGTATGTGAATAGCTCAGACACTCAGGTTTCCTCACGATGTTTTCCTTCACCGTTAGCGAGTGGTATTGCTACTATATCTTCACAAATGTACATAACTTAGAAAACCAAGTCATAGGTACATACCCGCACCGGGGATCGAACCTGGGTCTCCCACTTCCGAGTCCGAGGTTCTACCCACTAGGCTGCCCCCGCCTAACACTGGAAAATCATGCCGATTTCTATTTTGGAATCTTGGTACACTGATCGGTGCCAAATGGATTTACGAAGGACTCTTTTCCACCTTTCAGCTGGATGTGTAGCAACCAAAGTCTGGATGGGTTTCGCTCCCGTCCAAAAAGTTTTATTTTTCGGGCCGTTTGTGCTATAGGCCATAATCAAGATATGATATTATTGAATAGGAGGGGCAAAACTCCTCATGGTTAGGAAAACCATGAGGGAGACCTATGTCCTGCAGTGGGCGTTAAATGGCTGATGATGATGATGAATAGGATTATTTTGTTCATGATCTACCGAACGAGTAACAATGTGACAGTTGGGGCTCTGATGAATGTAAGTTGGCAAGAACGGCCGGTGCTCGTAGGCCGGTACAAGCACCGAGCTGCTAATCTTTATGCCCACTGTTGAACTTGCAGGGAGACGGCACCGGCTACGAGCTTTATGGACATGAAATCGTAAGTTTCCTATGTTACATTTCCATTTTTAGGCATTACCTTGGATTCGTGTTAGCAGAGATCAATTTGGTATAGCAGGAATGCTGACAGTAAACTTATTGTTTTACAAAACACTTGGTACTTATTAACATCCACATAAACACTCCAAAGTTTTACTCGTCAATACAAAGAACTTTACTGCGGCGAAATCTTTAAAAGAACATCAGTATTTCCGCCGATGGTAACTTTTATAAGTATACCTAGTATAGAGCATATATTTATTCGCTATTTCGAAGTTTTCCCGATAATAAAGTCGTTGGTATTCACTGACGAGTAAAGACCCTCAATTTCGGATGTATGTGGGGATATTTATTACTTACCATATTTACATAATATTATTTATGGACTGATTTTTATCATGTTTCGTTTAAGTAGAAAATGACATTAGCATTAAGTCCACCTTTTGTACATTGTTTTTGTGCAATAAAGAATTAACAATAATAATAATAAGTATTGGATTTATGTCCGCCCCGTAAAGTACATATAGTTTTATTATATTTTCAATAAAGGTATTACGCGATACTCTTTCATCTTTAAATTAACACTTTAAGTTTTTATTGTATGTAACAGCTTACAACTTACACGTGTTGATAAGTGTTTTTAGTACCGCAAGATAAATCATTGTTTAAATAAAATTATCTATCAGATTGCAGACCTTATTTTTGTTTTATTTATTTATAGTAATTATTGATGGATGAATTGATGGAAGTGCGGGTAGATCTGAAATACCTACATAAGATGTTTCGGCTTCCTATAATAAAGTAAATAAATGTTTTGAAGATCGTAAACAGTGATTTACAGGGTTAAAATTATAAAGTTACCAGGGCCTAAAATAGACAAATTTTATTTAAAAGTTTTAAGTACTATTTATTACAATATTTGCAAAAACCAAAATGTAACGGACAAACGGACTACTACGATCAAAAAGTTCATAAATAGTATTTAAAATTGTCATAAATAAAGATAAAGTAGCGCCGAATGTGGACAGAATAATTTTGAAGTGTAAAATCTCATACCAACTTAATCTAGTGTCAATAGAGTGGAACAGACAGTGCTTGATTACTACACCGTGAACGATACCTAAAACAACATATAATATGCGGCTTTACGCACGGAAAACAAAACTGTGAGTACCTAATGTGCTAATGCATAATCGTAATCTAGAAAAATAGAATATTGAAGATTACTAAATTCCTGAGGAAAACCAGTTTTACCGCCATCTAATGAATATCGTATGAACTAATACACAGGTTACATATCGACCGCAATATTAAAGCCCCCCTGACTGTGCTGCTTGACGCTAGGTGGCGCCACAATATTTATCCCCGAACCATCTCTGTAACCAACTACAACTAATCTAGAGGGTGGTGCAAGAAAATGGTGGAAATTATGAAACTGTTACAAGGAATTGAAGGAGAAGTAAAGATTCAGAAACAAGAAATGAACTCAATTAAAGAAGAAATCATAAAAGACATAAATTCAATTCAATTCAATTCAATTCAATTCAATTCAATTCAAATATTTTTATTCATTGTAAAAACAGAATGTTTACTTAATGAACGTCAAAGTTGTTAGTTTCACAATTAATGGATTATGTGGAGAAGAAGCTAACAAAGAAACTCCACATTTATTCTTTTCAAAACACGTTTTAACTTAATTAACAGAGTTTTCAACTTAAAATATTAGTCATGAATGTGTTGAACACTAGTCACAATCGTCCTTTAAATAATATTAATCTACTGTTTAATGCCAAACATCTTTGTCTTCTAAATAATCCTTGATGTTATAGTAAGCCTTTTTGCACAGAATGTGCTTAACACATTTTTTAAATCGCGTTGGAGGTAACTCTAATATATCTTGAGGAATTTTGTTGTAGAACCTTATACAGTGCCCCATAAAGGATGTGTTAACTTTTGCAAGTCTAAATAGTGGAAATGACAATTTATGTTTATTTCTAGTATTAACATTATGGTGGCCACCAACATTTTCGAAGTCTTTGATATTTTTTCTAACGTACATAATATTTTCATAAATGTATTGACATGCAACTGTTAAGATGTTGGTTTCTTTGAAGAAATCTCTTAGCGAATCCCTACTACCTAACTTGTAAATAAATCGGATGGCTCTCTTCTGTAAGATGAAGATCGTCTCAATGTCTGCTGCCCGGCCCCATAGTAGTATACCGTAGGACATAATACTATGGAAGTAACTAAAATAAACAAGCCTAGCAGTTGCAACGTCAGTGAGCTCTCTAATTCTTTTGACTGCATATGCTGCAGAACTAAGCCTGTGTGCTAGTTTTACAATATGAGGACCCCATTGCAATTTTGAATCGATTGTGATGCCTAGAAAAACGGTATCTTCTACAAATTCTAGTTTTTCTTTACCGAGTACAATGTTGTTTTCAACTAATCTTACGTTTGGTAAGGTAAACTTTATACATTTTGTCTTTTTGGAATTTAGAAGCAGATTATTTGCCGTGAACCAATCCAACAAACGCGAGAGAGCATCATTTGCATCGTCAAGATTATTTTCTTGTCTCTTAATTTTAAAAATAAGTGACGTGTCATCATACAAACGCTTATAAAACTTTTGCAAGCCTTGAAGCTAAAACTAACGAATTGGAAAAGAAAATTGAACAACAACAAATCACTGTTAATACAATGGAAAGGCAAATGAAACGAAAGCATTTAATATTTTTTGGTGTAGAAGAAAAGAAAAAGTCATACCATGAATTAGAAGATTAATTGTGAAAAAAATCAAATAAAGTCAGTAAGAAGACTGGGAAAGAAAGGTGAGTGAATCAAACCGATTGTCTTAACTGTCATCACATTGGGTCTTAAAATACGAATACTACGGAACAAGAAACACTTGAAGGGCACGTCTATGTACGTCAAAGAGGACTTTCCTTATAAGGTTATTCAGAAGAGGAAAGAGCTACAGGAAGAGCTTCAAAACAGGAGAGAGAAGGGTGAAATCGTGATGCTGAAATACGACAAAATCATTGAGTTTAAAAGTAAAAGCTCACAACCCTTAAAAACCCTAGAACCAACATCTTGGCCAAAACAGCGACATCCACTTCTTATATAAGAAACAATAAAAGAAAGCTAAAATCCCCGCCCGAAACTCTACTCACCGCTTAAGATTGTATCCCAAATGCCAAAAAGAGTAAAACCAAAACTCTAGACTCATATCTCAACCGAAACCCTTTATCAGCTGAAAACAATCAATGCGCTGGAGAGTCTTCTTACAAATAGCAACGACTACGGGCCTCCCTCCTGAAACCGAAACAAATACACAATGAAAGAAAAATTACCCCTATCTCTCCCAATACGGGTAGTCTCCGCGGGAGTAGTAGACTATCACCCTCCATCACTGATGCTAAAAAAGCTACAGAAATAAATCAAACACAAAATCTCTACATATGCGCGTATAGCGTAAGATCACTTGCTCAGAAATCTAGACAAACAGAACTTGATAATGCCATAAAAATATAAAATGGGATGTTATTGGACTTTCGGAGATTAAGAAGAAAGGCAAAGAGATAATCGAATACGAACATTACACTCTTTTGTACTATGGTGAAAAAGCTGGAAAAAATGGAGTTGGATTCATGATTAAAAACGAGCTGAAAATCATCCCAGATAGAGTCGTACGGTTGGATATTAAAATAGGAACACGCATCTTCAATTTGATACAAGTCTATGCACCACATAAGAAGTCCAATGAAGAAGATATACTCCAGTTTTACGAACACGTCAGAAAAGCTCTACGCAACACAAACCGAGACACTTTTGTAATGGGCGATTTTAACGCGAAAATCGGACACCCAACTAAAGAAGATAACACCGTCATGGGACAATGGGGCTGTGGCATCCGGAACGATAGAGGAAATATGATGATTGAGTTTTGTTTGGAATATGAACTCTATATTATGAATAAACTCTCTGAAAACAAATAAGAGCCCTGGAACAGACGGCATAACGAACGATGTACTCAAGGCAATAAAAGAACCGTTAACTCCAATCGTCACTCAACTATTTAATGAAATATTACTGACCGGTCACATACCAGTACAATGGGAAACCTCAGTGATTAAATTATTGTATAAAAAAGGAAGTCCAAATAACATCGGCAATTATAGACCAATAAGTTTATTAAAAACGATATACAAGCTCTTTACGCATGTAGTCCTAACAAGAATATCTAAATTGCTGGAATTTAACCAGCCGGTAGAGCAAGCTGGATTTAGAAGGAACTTTTCTACAGTAGATCATACATATATTTACTCTGACCCAAATTGTAGAAAGGTATTGTGAATACGGCAAAGGTCTCTACATATCGTTCGTAGACTATTCGAAAGCGTTTGACACAATATCACACGAAGCTTTATGGAAGGCAGGAGAACCGTTTGAAGTTAAACGTGGAGTGAGACAGGGGGATCCCATATCCCCAAACCTATTTACAACCCTACTTGAGACGATATTTAGAAAACTTACATGGTCTGGACTTGACTTAAATATAAATAGACTCTACATAAACCATCTCCGTTTTGCCGACGATATCGTAAATCGTAATTGTGAGCGAAGATCCCAAAAACTTAGAATTTATATAACTTTAGACATAGAGAGCAGAAAGTGTGACCTAGAGATGAATCCGGACAAAACGTGCGTTATGACAAATAAATCAAAAGTGAAGATCGAGGTCCAACAAAAAGAAATGTCTTACACTGAAGAGTATGTATATCTCAGAAGAAACATGTCATTCACACAAACAGTGGCACATGAGGTAGAGCGACGGATCAAAAAGGCATGGGGCGCGTTTTGGTCCATGAAATACATTTTCAAATCCAAAATGAAAACAAGCCTCAAGAAAAAAGCGATGGACACGGTGGTAACACCTACTCTCATATACACAAGCCAGACTTGGGCTTTGACAAAATAAATCATGAAAAAAGTACATGTTTTCCAGAGAGCTACGGAAAGATGTATGCTGAGCATAAGAATAAAAAAGACATAGTAAGAAATGAGCACATACGAAAAAGAACCAAAATTATAGACGCCGCTAGTAGGATACTCGTATGTCGTTTAAAGTGGCGATGGGCAGGTCACATCGCCCGCACCACAGATGGAAGCTGGAGTGAGAGAGGGCACCCCCGCGACGCGCGCCGTCCCCGCGGCAGACCGCCCCGGCGTTGGAGAGACGACATAGAGGCTATCGCGGGTAAAACCTGGACTAGACAGGCCAAAGATAGAGAAGCTTGGCACCAGATGGAGGAGGCCTTCGTCCTAAAGTGGACATCACAATAATTTTAGTTAAAAATTAAATAAAGAAAATTAAGCTATAAACATAATAACATAAATAGTTAATTTTATCGATTGAATGAACTTTTAATATGGACATGTTAATTTTTTTTTTATTTTAATTTATTCTAATCATGAATTTTGTTGATATTGATGAAACTTAAATAGATTTTATTGATTGTACAAGAACCTAATCGAATTTTCTTAAATTTAAACCATATCATGAATGCACGAAATGTAACATAATCTTAGTTTATTGAAAAGAAAATTAATTTAAAAGTAATTTCTTCTAAAATTATTATGAGTTCAAATATGCCCATAAATACATAGTAGTACTTAATAGATATTTTATGAAATGTAAAATAATTTGTGAAATAATAATTATTATTATAACTTCCGGGTCTTTGTATTTTTCAATTTCTTTTCTGCGTTGCATATCAGCAGCACAATTTTTCATATTACGTATGTCAAATAAATAAAGTACGTACGCTCAAATAAATAAAGTTGATAGAGTAGAATAGAACTTTATATTTACTATACTATACATTACATTTCTAATAAATAAAACTCTCGTGTCAGTGTTTGTTATCGAACTCTTCCGAAACGGCTTCAACGTTATTTATGCTTTTTTTGGGTGTATTTGGTAGGTAGGTCGTAGGCTAATTAATATGGCAAAACAACGTTTGCCGAGTCAGGTAGTTACTATATCATATATTATCTAGAGTGTTATCAGTACGTAGTTGTATAAGGATGTTCTCTGCCGCGACTGACAGTGTCGTTAACCCCAACAGATGGTGGGTCCGCCGGGTGCGCCGGGGCCCGTGGGGCCGGCCGGCGTGGCGGGCCCGCCCGGCCTGAAGGGCGACAAGGGCGACCCCGGCCAGCGCGGCAAGGCGGCAAGTACCACCCTCGCCCACCTTACTTACATCCTGCCACAAAAACTTTACATCGGCCATTATAGTACCATAAAGGCCTTACTTTGTTTTAAGTTTTTTTTTCTGATGAGGTAATAAACACTTTTTTATCTTTATCTAAAAGTATCTTTGTTGCACTACGGCTCATGTTTGTTACGTTAACTCTTAACTTGGAATGTTCGAACTACTTTATAATGGAGAGTTTCCGCAAATCCTACTAAAAGGACGGATTCCACTACCATGCTATAATGCCCGACCGAGAACTTGAACAAAAATTTTTTCAAGTTATTTTTCGGGTAGTGTTCTTTCGAGTGATGACTCTTATACTCTGAATACAGCGAAGATTGATAGTGTGTAGTGTGTAAAATTTCCATTTATAGATTTCAACTTAGTGACCAGAACCGCACGTTCTCCGAAACGTCAGCAATTTTGTATTAGGCACTAGGAAACGCATTATAAGTATACGTAGACAGCATTCTTTTCAATATGAGCAATAAGTGTTATCTGTTCACAGGGTGATCGAGGGGAGAAGGGCGACGCTGGACCCATGGGCTTACCAGTAAGTAGTACCGGCGTCTACCTCATACCAATGCCTCCTTTTATGAACAGTGTAAAAAAGTGAATGTCTTATCTGTGTGTAACACCTCTTTTGATTAATAAATATTTTTTAATTTGAATTTCAATTAAGCATCTAGTGAGTTAGTAGTTTGTAACTATACTAATGTGTGTGTGTGTGTGTGTGTGTGCAGGGTCCCGTGGGGCTGCCGGGCGAGGCGGGACGCGCCGCCAGGGTGAGCGTTTTCCCCGCACCTTGTCCGTAATTTTCACTTGCATTTGATTGGCAAGACGCTCACTGAGATTGTAGCACTTTTAACAACGATTTAGAGAATATTTTCACATATATTTCGTTTCATTCAGCTTTGATCTAGGTGAAAACATTTTTTCTAATGTCAAGAAATTTATAATAGGTTTATTTAAATTTATTTCTTAAATTAATAAAAATAAGATAAAATAAGGGGAGCAATTTGTATACTCACCTTTTAGAGCAACGGTTTGTTTACCTGTAGACCAAAGCTGAATGAAATTAGATACACTTCTATAGTGTGGGAACCGTGTTCCATAACAAGGCCTAACAACATTTAACGAGCGTAAAATTAACACATGTCGTGGGCACAAAACACGTAGAGACTCCAACCACAAAATAGGGCCACTGGCAAGTTCAGAGTCAGGCGTAAGGGCCTCACCGCGGGGCCACAGGAGGGCGAGCGGCATCCGCGCGGTAACAGTTTCAGAAACTTGTGGATTCTACCCTTGTTGTGAGTGGTCCTATCGGTGGGTAGTAACGGCGACGGTATGCATGTGGTGTAGCGTAGCGTGTGTGCAGGACAACCGCTGGCCGCCGGAGTTCGCGTTGGCGCCGTGACCCGGCCCGCCGTCCGCGCCCCCAGCGCGCCCGCGCCCCGCCCTGCCCGCGCCTGCGCCCGCGTGAGCGCCGCCATACTGTAAATTGTGATATACGTGTACATACCGCACGCGCAAGCATAGAGTAAGTGTTTCAGTAACCACCCTGTACAGACAGATACTATTTTGAATTATGTAAGACGCAGGGTTCGTTCCGAACTGGACCGCCTCGGACCAGTGAGCAGAGTTACTATTTTTAAATAAACGGACTAAATAGACAAATAATAAAGTTACCTGTTAATTAGTGCTGACTGGCAGCAGTCGGCGAGAAGTGCCAACTGAAGCCGCTACCTCACTCGCTGCTAGCGCGGCGCTTCGGCTCTGCGTTTTAATTAGAAGTGTCAATACCATCCATCACCTTCGTATTGACACCGATCGATCCTCAAAATACTTGAAATCTCGTCCTGTTCTTCGTCTTGCAAATAGATAACTTACTAGTACATGCGTGGTATTTTTCTAATTCATGAAATATGTTGTATACTTATCTCTAATTAAAAGGCGGAGCGCCGTAGATTAAGCTAAGCTAACAGTGTTAGTCCTCATTCATATCTCTTGTTACTGTGTATGATAATTATGCTAACGATGTACTCTCTATACCAGGGTTTCTCAAACTTATGGCTCCACGTACCCCCGTCGAAGTTTCTAAATGACAGCGAACCACTAACCCCCCACAGTGCGTAAGTAACAATCAATAAAACAAATAAACACTGAGCAAACCAGTGTTGCCAACTCTTGTTTTAGTATAGTAGTAGATGAACTATAAAGATTGGTAGAAATTAGAAGATTCGAAAAACGAAAATCGGTAGATCTACCTATCCTATAAATATAGTTCAGAAGATTTGTAGGCTTTATAAGAAAAGTCCGTGTGAAAATACTGTTTGGGTAGCAATCAAACATAATAATTATTGTATAAGTGAACTGTATTAATTATTATAGAAATAGAAAAATGACTGACATAACCTTCTAGTAATGGGGGAAGATGCATAATGCCATAATTCAATGATAATTAATGCCAATTAACCAGACAAAAATTTTTTTAACATAAAAATAAAAATAACCTTTTTACAATGTGCCATGTACTGTTTCGTACAAATACATTACGTAAATCTTGTCGCGAACCCCCTACCGTCGGACGGCGAACCCCCAGGGGTTCGCGTACCCCACTTTGAGAAACCCTGCTCTATACCTACTATAGCTAGTGTAACTAGTGTGTAAGTGTCCCGCAGCTGCCGTCCGGCCTCGGCCAGCACTAGATGTCGACTCGTGCGTCCTTCTGTGTATTTACCTACTCTACTCTATTCTACTCTACTCATTAAATCACCTTATCTTAGCCCTAACGATGTATATTATTAATGTTACACAAAACGCTAGTCTAAAGACGAATGTACAAAATTATAAAGTTAAACCTAGGCTAAGTAGCTAGGTGTTCATACAACTATTGTAATTGTATAATGTTCCAGGCCTACAACTCATTGGGCCATCCCCTACCGATGTAATCTATCGTATCTTACTAAACTCATTATAAATAAAATTATTCCTTTCTCCCTTTCTATCGTAATGTACTTACTGGTAAGTTTTAAATTAAGGTTTAGTTTTTTTATGGAATCAAAACGTTGTCATTTGTAACTATAAGTCGCAAGAGCATAAAATATTGTTGTTTACAAATTATTTTGAACAAAAAATAAATAAAGTTTTGCATGAAACTAGGCACGTGTCTCTCTTCCCCGCGCGCGCATGGATGCAATGGATGCACGCCACTAACGATAACACCACGCCACGGTACGCATGCAGTACTTCACCACACTAACCCGCCGCCCCTCGCCCCTCGCCCCTCGCCCCTCGCCTCTCCTCAACTCTACACTATCTCACCTACACCTGTATCTTCACGTCAAGTGTGTCATCACCACACTCATTCTGAAGCAGCCTTGCACAAGCACATGATAGTTGTTGATGCTCTTCTCAATAATTAATTCTTAGGGACCGAGAATTCAAATACTGATTTCCACTGATTCAGTTCCGAAGAAAAAGTACTGATGATATTGTTAAATATATTCCGTTCTTCCTTCAATGCGCGATTTCCAGTAAGAAAATGGCTCAAGGAGAAACAAGCGTGTGTGAGATTCTGTACAGTAGAGTAGTGCGCAGGCGAGGGGTGGGGCCGGTACTGACGCGTGTTTGTTGCAGGGCCCGCCGGGACTCGACGGCATGAAGGTGAGTCTATGACTGAAAAACACTAATAATGTTGTAAGGATATAGAGGTGTCGTAGACAGTGACCGCGGCAAGCGGAGTCTGACGCTGTGCGTGTTGCAGGGCGCGCAGGGCGAGCCGGGGCTGAAGGGCGAGCGCGGCGACCCCGGACTTCCGGCAAGTTTATTCTTTACAATTTTCACTATTGAATTGTACCAAACTGTCGTTTGTTGGTACATTGCTCTCTTCATTTACGTTTTAAAACTTATGATTACTAATCAATACTTCCATACGAACAGGACTATACTTTATTTAGGAAGTGTTTCTTTAGTAGATTTTTAAACATTTTTTTTTGTCTCAGTTTGTCTCAACATGTCTTCTAACAAATCTAGTATATAAAAATCTCATGTCACAGTGTCTGTTATCGAACTCCTCTGAAACGGTTTCACCGATTTTTTGTGTATATTTGGTACTTAGGTCTTACAATAGTTTCTAGTCTAATCAAAACAAAACAAAAACCTCAAAAAAAACAAAAAAAGGCAAAACATCGTTTTCCGAGTCAGCTAGTCATTATACAAAAGTGAGGTGAGGTAAGTCAACGTGCGCTCACCATAAGGGGATCATCATCATCATCATCATTCGACGCCCAATGCAGGACACAGGCCTCCCTCGTGGTTTTTATAACCCAGAGGGGTTTTGCCAAGACGCGACGTAGAGATTGATTGTGTGTGATGCATTTGATTTAATCAACTCTCCGTTTCAGGGCACGGATGGAATTCCAGGACAAGAGGTCAGTATAATATTTTTTTCTACTCAATTCTTACCTATATCCACTTCTTATTAGGTGAGTACTAAAACGATTTTTTTTTTCGCAGGGACCTAAAGGCGACAAGGGCTACAAGGGTGATCCGGTAAGTTAAATACCTACTTACGTTAAGGACATAGTACATTTAGTGGCGTAGCATGGGGGGGGCGGAGGGTGCGGTCCGCACCGGGCGGCACTTTGCCGGGGGCGGCGCTGCGGAGGTGGCAGTTAGAAAAAAAAATTAAAATTAAAAAAAAAAAAAATTTCTTTCAGTGTTTTTTTCGTCTTTTTTATGTTTCGTTACGTAATGTTACGTTTTATGTAATGGAGGCGATATCTCCATTATTCTATTACGTTTTCTCTGTAATTTTTCTGTGATATTCTACCTATGTCAAAAAATGTTAATTTCACTTTTCAATTCAATAAATCATTCAATAAAACTAATAAAAGTACTCTTTTTACCATGCCCAAATTTTTTATAATGGATTACAAAAATAAGAGGGCGGCAAATTTGGAATCCGCACCGGGTACTAGTGACCTATGCTACGCCACTGAGTACATTTCAGAAAGGTTTTGAAAAACTTGAAGGGGTAGGTAGTAATAATTCGATATTGTGAATTTGGGCAAATTTTGGAGGTCCGAATTGGAATTTCATTAGTTCGTATTTTATCCAAGTTCGCAGAACTTACCTACCTACATAACCGGAGTTTACTAGGCCTTAGAACTACGCTTGTTAAATATACTCCGATTCCGATAGAACGTTGACGATATAATGTGACTTAATACCAATCCCGATGCTGAGCGGCACGTCTAGGCGGGGATACGGCAGGTGGATCAGGGGTCATTAACTTAATTCTGGGCGAAAACCGGACCGCGATCAGAGGGCGCGTGGATGCGGATGGCGAGAGACCTCCAAAGAGGTTAATACTCAGCAATGGACAAAACCATGATGATGAGACAATCGAAATAATTCTTTAATAGAGAGTAAAGCTATCTATACCAATGACCTGTATAATACGGAAAAAAAATATTTCTGTTTTTCTAAATTTAAGGCAAGGTCCCCATTACCTATTGTACAATCTCAAATGCAACTGAATCGTCTTTTCGTGACGTGTGACGTATGTGTGCGGCAGGGCGGCGCGGGGCGGCGCGGACGCAAGGGCGACAAGGGAGACAAGGGTGAACAGGGCGTGCCCGGCCTGGACGCGCCGTGCCCGCTCGGCCCGGACGGCCTGCCGCTGCCCGGCTGCGGCTGGCGCCCGCCCAAGGTATGCCTGACCCCATGCCTCCTCTCACCACTCCGCTGTGGCTCGTACTACAAGCGTACTGAATCACCTCAGAATCTGAACGTCTCGGGTTGCATGCAAAAAGATTCTAGACGAGAATCTGGAGGGATTCCGCATGCTTGTAGCGGAGCCTAACATTGTGCGTGTTGAAAGTACTTCGTCAATATGGGCGAGAAAAAAACAGTAGATTATGCTAAGGAACTCACACGGAAAGTGAAGCACCGAAAGCCAGTACTCAGTCAGTCTGTTTGTAAATATGTCCCACACGTACTAGGTAATTGGAAAAAACTACAGTAGCTGATGACGGTTTCCTAAAAACTATCTGGCGATCGTTAGCGCGCTTATACACGGGGGCGGCACGTGTATAAGCGCCCTTACGCCTACTGACAGTTTCTGAGCTAAATTTTTTAGTTGTCAGCGGATCGTTCGACGGACGCGTCATAAATGTCCAATCGTTCAGAAGTATTTATTCCAAATGTACTGCCATGCCTCTAAACAGCGTGAGGAGACCAGTTGCACTCTATTCTCGTACTTAGATAAAAACTAGTCTTTTTGCGATTTAAATATAAAGATAAAATAAAAAAGTATTTATTGCCTCATCAGAAAAAAAACTTAAAACAAAGTAAGGCTTAACTAATGAAGTTAGTTACTCGTTTTTATGTTAGATTTCTGCAGTAGGTAATAGCAATAAACTTCTCGAAATAGCAAAAAGATCAAGGCTGACTTTCACCACTTTCTTAAATGTTGCTTAAATAACATTTAACCAAAATTCTTCATACAAAAGTCGCTTTAAATGCCGACTTAAGTGACATTTAAGAAGTGGTGTGAGTCAGCCTAGGTTTATTAGAACTGTATTTAACTTGTTTGTAGTTCACTAACCGTTGTCTAATTCTTAGCTGGTGTTGGAGTAATTATGTAGAGTAGCCCACACTGCAATGATGATGAACTATGTAGAAATGACTTGCCTACCTATTTACATAGGTACTAACTTTTTGAGTGGTTTTGCTTAGATGGATATGCTCAGTAAAGAAAATATTTCTCGAGGTGTAAGGTGTAAGAACACACCTCAAAACACAAAAATATTTTCTTTACTAAGCATTACTCACTCTCTATTAATAATTTTATTTTTACAAAGCATGTACCTACTTAATTTTCGGGAGCAAGTTCGATGTATGGCTTATAAAATAAATGAGATTAAAAAAAAAAAGTCAAGAACATTTAGTTCTGACATGGAAACCAGCTTTTTGAAATTCCCTGCGCTGAAAGCGTAGCTCAGCAGACACGTACTAAGTAGGTAGGTAATCTAGGGCTTAGCTCATCATCATTGTGCATGAGCGTGTGTGTGTGAGCCCCCGCGTGTGCAGGACGCGGCGCCGCAGCTGCCGGCGCGGGCGGGGGCGGGGGCGGGGGCCGGGGCGGGCGCGGGCGCGGGCGGGGCCAGCGAGGAGGAGGGGGAGGAGGAGTACGACGCGGCCGAGGAGCTCGAGCCGCGGGAGTACGACGAGTACGACAACGCGCAGCTGCACCGCGACTGACCGCGCCCGCGCCACCCGCGGCAACTCACGCTTGGTACGTCCGTGGAACACGGTGCTGGCTGCTCCTATTTGCAATAGGACCAATACAACCAGTGTTGCCAATTTGGCATATTTTATGCTAAATTTGGCATATTTTCGCTATGTTTAGCATATTTATTTAGCTTTTAGCATATAGCATAATTTTTTATCATTTTTTATCCTACACAAATAACGTGAGCGATAACAGGTTTCCGAACGTAACTGTACGGCCCATCACTAATATTTTCATTCGGCGAATATTGTTCTAAGTGGGATTCCCTAGTGCCGCGTCATAGACAATCGAAGCAGTTTATTTTGTTTTGATTGTCTATGTTATGGAAAGTACATTGTGAATTCGTTTCGTCGTCTATTCGTTCGTTACCGACTCACTTACGTCTGATATTCCGTGCGATTTACCAATTTCTTTTTCATTTTGAGTTTTATCACAAAATAATAATACCGCCTAAGTATAATCAACATTGATTGGAAGCAAATAAAAGATTTTAAAGATGGTTGCAGCCCGTTGAAAACGAAATTGTGACAGATTTATGAGATCAGGAGAACAGTCTCTTACTTAATGATCTCTTACAAAATAGTGTTGAGCGTTTTCACTGTCAATCGATTTCTGAGCTTTGTTTTAACCAAACTCATTTGATTTTGTATATAAGATTTGGATTCAAGAGAGTAGGGAAGTGCTGTTATTCCTACGAAGTGCCAGCAGTGTTCTGAGCTGTATTGGTAGCAAAGACACTTACGATAGATCTCAACCTTTAACAGCAGCTGCAACTGTTGATGTTACTGATGATGACAAGAACATTGATATTTTGTTTGACTGATATCCTATTATTCCGCATAACATTATATGGGAATTAGATTATGAAACATTTAAATGAATTGGCATTTTAATTTAGCATATTTAACAGAGAGTTGGCATATTTTTGGCTTATTTTCGACGTTGATCTAGCATATTTTGTAGTTACTGAGTTGGCAACACTGAATACAACCGGTGTCCTGAATCGCTCCGGAAACGAGAACGGAGTCGAACGTTTCTTTGGCCGACTTTCTTCATACAAAATTCAATTAAAGTTAAATTTAAGAAGTGGTGCAAGTTGAACCAATTTGACGGCAACGCATGAAATCTGAGTTGGAGTCTGCTGAAACACACGGGAACATTCGACTCTTCTCTCTTCGTGAGCGGATTCAAACGTTTGCAAAGACTGCAGTCTGCATGATTCTAAAAAAAACTATTTGTAGCACACATTGAGTTAAGCTCGCAGCTCAACTCAGAGTCAACTCGCGCGCAGGGCACGCGGCACACAAGTGAGTACCACCGAGCCCGAGCGGTCGTAGAGGTCTAGTCTGTGTCCATTTACCGTGCTCTTGCCGGCCGCCGGTTCACCGAACCTTGACATGCATGTGCCATTCTTTTATATATGCAGAGGGAGCTACCTATTTAACTAACTAAAACACGCTTGTTTTAAAGTGAAATTATCACTATTGACTATGTGAGAAGTAATTTTGGGCAGTTAAACGATCGTAGCATACCTATGCACAAATACATACATAAACTCACGCCTATATCCCAGAGGGGTAGGCAGAGACCAGGGACTGCCACTTGCTACGATCCTGATGGATTACTTTCGCTTCCTCATCATTCATTAGTCGTTGCTTGCACGCACGCCGGTTTCGGGTACTTTTTATCTTGCCCTTTGCTAATACATTCCCTATTTGGTCGAAGTATGTCCACCTGGGACGTCTCTTACCGGCCCTTCCACTCACATTCACTCGATATAATATTTGTTTCGTCAGTCTTTCTTCCTTCATCCTCTCCACGTACCTACCTATATGCATTGGCAGAATTATGGAACATTTCAGGAATTTGAAATAATCTCCAAAATAATTAAATTTGCTGACTTCCTTCACTCATTTTGAGTTGGGGAATAAAATTAGTCACTCCTTAATATAAATGAAAAAATAGTTATATTGTTTACCCAGGGAGCAAACCACAATTTTTAAGGCGAGAGTGTTTCTTTGAATTCATAGCGGAGCGAAAGATTCTAGAGTAGAATCCCGAGCGTAGCGATTTAATTTACAATTTTGTTTTCTGGTGTGTAATAGTTATTTGTTATGCAAGGCTGCAAAGTTAATTTTTGGCGCGAGTACCTTGTATTCTACGCTCAGGATTCTATTCACTTCTAAAGTGAATTCAATAAAGAGAAGAAAATTTTAAAGTTTTTTTTTTAAATCAAATTTTCTTGCCGGCCAGTGCGATTCTTTAAATGAGGCTGGCGCATGACATGAAATAAGTATTTGCATTTCAATCATCAATGGACTGGCTGCAGAGAATATAAACTATTACGAAACCAATGAGGTTCTATATATATATATATGTAATTTATTGTACGAAACCTTTATTGAATAAAAATATTCGAATTTTAAAAACACTTTCCACGCTAGCGGATAAAGTGCGATTTTCCACGCAGATTTCGAATGATAAACAGAGCTTTTACGAGCTAGTGAGGTGAAAAATAATTGTTCTAATCTAATCTTAAAATAGTGTTGCTTGCTCTCGAGGTGGACACTCTACTTTTTATAACGCGTTATGAAAAAAATAGTAGGTATATAAGTGCAACTTATGAATAAGAATAGAACATAACGTTGTACCTATCACATTAGAAGTGAGTTAATAGAATACTGTCATTATTACTACTTGAACTATTTTTATAAAACCTTAGTAAAATCCGAATTTGAGTATGTAAACAAACAAACGAACAAAGGCGGAGGAATCCATTCCCCGCGTCTTTTATTCTTTCACACACTTTTTTTTTAATTTGGCTCGCGCGCGGCTGCCAGTTACTTGTTCATACAATGTTCGTGATTGATCTTTTTGGTGATTGGAACTTTTACTAGAAATATCCACACTCTAAATTCAAATCACTTTTCATCCCTAGGGAGCAAAGAACTGTTTTGGTTCCTGTTTACGAGGACTAAACTAGCGCTTTTTGAATAGATGTGTTAAAAAAGCTTTAAAGTAAAACATGGCTACATTCATTGAATTCAGTTAATGATTAATTTATCAAAACAAGGCTTATCGTTGACCAGTAGTATAATTCAATTTTCGTTGCCACTGTAGGTAACTAGTGTGCTTTAATTTTATGAAGTGTGCACATAGCCAATAGTGGTCGATCGGATGTAGTGCGGAAGTCAACTTTACTGTGATGCAGGTTTAGGTATATACCTAAGGTGTTTTTCTCGCTAGTTCTAACTACATAGGTTTAGGTATATACCTAAGGTGTTTTTCTCGCTAGTTCTAAGTACATACCGGTGGGTATTTATTTAACTAGATTTTTTTCCCCGATTGTGTACCTACAAGAATAGTTATTTGTTATACAAGAGTGCAAAGTTGATTTTTAACTGCGTGCTCAATTTTGATGACCGAGCAAGCGAACTCGTGATTCAAAAATTATAATCCTGAGCGTTAGCGAGGGAATCAAAAGAGCACGAGGTGAAAAATCTTTGCACTCGGTTTGAGCACGTAACTTTTCATCCCACTTCAGCGAGGAAATTACTAAATGCAAAAAAAAACACAAAGGAGGTTCCGAGTCTAAATTTTTACCAAATTAAAAAAAGTTATAAATTCGGCACCATGGAGGTAGAAGTAAATAGGTTTAATGATGTTTTGAATTTACAAACTTAGTGCACACGATGGTCTAAATTCAATTTACCTTATCCTCTAGCGGAACGGCTTTTGCAATCAGATATCGAAGAGCAAAAATACTCTTTCCGAGATGGGGGGATGAAAAATGTATTTCCTAGCGTGGCAAATAAACTTATTATTAGGTATTATTAACCAAGTTATTTGCCACTCGTCACATGACTAGGGATATAGTCAAATGAGAACAGTGACTGCAAAATCTGTAGGTACCTTCGTATTTTCTATTCGTAAAGTGTGGTCACTGTAGGAGCGACCAAGCCGCCAACGTTATGGTTTTTATGGAAGGATAAAGCCATCAAAAAAGGTTGTGGTCACCACCACCCAAAAATCGGCCAAGTGCGAATCGGAGTATGAACTCGCCCGTGATGATCGATATAATGAATTCACACAAGGAGATGTTTACAAAATATATCTAATGATACCCCACCTGTAAAATGTTAATTCGCTCACGAAAATTACAAAAGTAAATGTGTTTATACATCACAATCCCACATTTAGACTCTTAACGACAGAACCGATTTTGATGATTTTTTTTTTAGTTTTATTCGGTTCGGTAGTTTTCTATTAGGGTTGTGGGCAGGCCCATCGTGCCGACATCGGTAGATCCGGGCTTGTATGGAAGTCGGGTAGAAGTAGTCTTTTACTGGTAGTCTTCTTTGTCGTAGCAATAGCAATTGACTAAAGCCATTGACTGCCAATAGCCGTAATTAACGAATTACCCTACACGAAATAGCAAAAGACTACTTAATTTGAGGTCGCACACTATCTACACTACAATGTTTCTTTGGCTCGTACGAACGTGCTTTGATTCTACTAGGTAAAGTAAAAATCAAGTTGAATCAGTAAACAAAACAAAACTATGCTGAATAAGTAGATAATAATGCAAATTGCAAACTTGATAGTGTTACCGCCATAACTTGAAGGACCTACATGCTTACTTATACAATGGCGTAAAGGACTAGGTTGGTACCTGATTGCAAAATATCTCCATAGAGAGATCTTAACAAACTTTACGTTTACTTTTAGTCATTAGACAAGCGCGCCTGGCTGCTCACGCTCACGGCGAGCGTTTGTGCACTTGCAGGACGCGATGCTGCAGTGGGTGCGGCGCCGGCTGGAGCTGGACAACGACCTGCGCGTGTGACGTCACCGGCGCCGGCGCTTGCAGCCCCGCAGCTCCTGACTCGACGTATCCACGCTCACGGCCGATATAGATTAATGCAAATCCATTACGTGTTGTAACGCCTGCGTCTACGCCCATAGCAGTACCGATTTGTTTTTGCTAAACATGTTCTCCCAGGCGTATTCTTAAACGCACGACTGCGACGCTCGATGAAGTATTTTCTTCTCGTCACCTCAATGATTCATTTTTTCCGTTAATTGTTTCTCACTAACGACAACGACTTACTCAATGGATGGTGACCTCAATTTAGCAACATTTGATTAATAATCAGTTAATTACATGATTAACATACTTTTTATCTTAAAACAATACTACTTAAAATTCAACGCCTAAGGCTATTAAGTTAGGCACCATTGACTACACTTAGAGCACTTAGATCATTGACAATGTTCTGTATGTTGCATGCAGTCATGTGTTGGCCGCATACAGATTTGTTTAGAGTTCTGGAAGCTGACTAGGAGTAGCAGTGGGAGTAGCAATGACGAAATACTTGTTTTTTACTATAGTAATATAATACGTATACGTATATTTTTTTACAAAATCCTATAATTATATGAACAACATTCAGAAAGAGTATATTCGTATTAAATGTAAGTATCTATGTATAAAAAAACCACTTAAAGCAAAGAACAATAATAAAAATATGGCATGTACACAGGAAAGGTCTGCTATTGGGTACAAGAATACGACGTATTCGGTAGAATGACGCTGTGCTGTCGACAAGTCGGACCGAGTAGAGCCGCCGCCGCCGCCAAGACAAGAGCAGACCCTGGCTGTGAGCCGCAGTACAAAACAGGCACCAGTGTACAGTAGCGTATCGAGTGTAGACAGTAAGGCTTTTTGTAAATATCACTTCATTGTTTAGTACGTTCTGGCCGCGCGCCGCTGGCGTTGTATTTGTGTTGCGAGTGTGACGTCACGTGCGTTGTTTGTGTTGCGAGTGTGACGTCACGTGCGTTGTGTTTGTGTTGCGAGTGTGACGTCACGTGCGAGCGCGGCTGCATGTGTGAGTGTTTGCGTTATTTATTGAACTTCTGTAAATAGACTGTGACCCTGTGTTTGGCGATGGTATTACCAATATTACTTGTGTACGTAAAGTTTTAACTCTGCCCTAGCTTAGCTCTGTGGCTGATGTAGGTACCTATCGACATCAGCTGGAATGTTCAGTACAAACGTGTACATAGTGAAACCAGCGACCGCTGTACATATTATTGTTAAACCTACTCTACGCTAGAAATATATCCATTTTTACATTAACAAAAATTGTTTAATTGATTCGAGACCTTTCCTTAACTAAAAAACTTTACATAACAATGGCACGTCTCTGAGAGCACATTCTAAACAGATACTACTTACAGTACGATTAAAATCAGTTAACGATTCGGCCAACGTCGGTAATTGTCGTGAATCCCTCATCTCTCACATAGAGTTATCAATTTACAGATATGACCTTTAATTATATTACTCGTTGTCTTATTGAATACAATACAAGAACGATATGAACAACAAAACCTCCTTTGTAGCTCAAAACTAACACAACCTTTATATTGAAATAAGAAAAATAATTGACTATTTTGACAGTATGACTTCTTAGTGTCAATAAAAACAGTTTGACGTATATGATACATTTATGTTTATGAACGCTAATTTCATTCGTGAAAATATTCGATTCTATCAAATTTTATCTAAATTAACTTACAATAGTTATGTACCATGGCTTCAACAAATTTAAAGCGTGGTAAAAAAATTGTTGCTCCATCTCGTGAAATTGTAAATAATGTATATAACTATTTTAGAAAAGAAGCTAATTTATTTAAAAAAGAAGAAAGTAATTATCATAAAAAAATTTTGGACAGGGTTTGTGAAGCAACCGGAGTTTCGAAAAGCAGCCTGTTAAAAGTTTTGAAGGAAAACGACAAGCTCTCAGTTCAGTCACCTAAAGATCAACAATCCAAAGAAGTGCCCGGCAAAAAATATCGTTTAAAAATGGACGATTTTGATTATTGCGTGATACTACGAATGATATATAACTTTAATGAAAGATTTAAAGAGCTTCCTACGTTGCGATCACTTCTGCATAATAAATTTCTTAGGTCTACCGGTTAGTAATGTCACCTTGGCAGGTGCTATACACTGCGTTTATGATACTTCAAATTGAATGCTACCTAAAAGAAATCGCTGTAATGTATTTCGTGTCAGGATTTCACGTCTCGGGATTGAGGCGATGATATCCGAGAGTTTCCTAATCGTTAACAGATTTTAACCGTATTGTACTTATGAGTATGAGTAATGCACTGCGAGGGAGCAGGTCGCGGTAGAACTACGAGCTAGTAGCAATATTGTACTTATGAGTATGAGTAATGCACTGCGAGGGAGCAGGTCGCGGTAGAACTACGAGCTAGTGTCACGTTAATTCTCTAGGCCAGAAATAAAACGTGAGCAAATATAATAATTACAGCTATATTTACAAATTTACAAAGGTGTGGGTCACTAAAAGCCTGAGTCTCGATTCACACGCGCACAGTCTGTTGGGTTTCACAAACACAGAAATATGATTACGATACCCCACTTCCCTCGCAGTCACTCACGCTACGTCCAGACGAGGTCCAGCGTCCGTAACGAGGAGGTCGAGTTCGTCCAAGTAGAAGCGTAGGGAAGAGCCAGAGTAGGCCCCCCAGGGCTCACTTGCTACACGCAAGCGGCGGGCGTCTGAACCCGTACGGAGTTCCCAAGCTTGGGATTTCCTATTAGCATAGGAGTTTTGTACACAATTGGTATCTCTAAGAACACCTTCCGACCAAGGGCGTCGTAGGCAATATTGAAAATAGATGAGCCGATTACACCGATAACACAGGTTGTCACAAGAAGGACGATCCGAGCGACTGTCCGCGATGGCAGACCCGCCTTCGCCCCACCGTGCGAGAACCAGTAGCAATACTCGTGTTTGCGGCTGGCTTTCGTCTATACCAAAAGCGTGGCGTCAGATCTGTTTGTCTGTTGAATTATTTATTGTATTAATAGGTTTATGTGTACATAGGTCTGAGTGTATATAAGTTTATTAATAGAATAAGTAAGTATATCATACGTATTCTATTAAGTGTTTCTAAATTATCAATCTATCTTATCTATTCGATTTAAAGCACCTAACTAGTCGGTAAGTTGTAATCATTTTCTTAATTAAAGTTGTATTTTGTAACAAAATGTGTTGAATAGTTTACATTTCGTTACATTATCCCCCTCCTTAGGAAAGGGTTTTTTCATCTCCAGAAAAAATCCCGAAAATATAGCCTTTAACTATTTACACTAACCTATACTTACGTCTAATATTTACAATTTAAACTAACTTCTTAGGTTTTCGCGAGTTGCCTTTAAATCTTTTATATGCCATGCACCTAGGTCTTTGCCTGACATGTCTTCTAACATGTAGACTAAAGGCGACCGCTTACTTTTAATTCTACATTTCATAAATTTAGTTGCCAATTTCTTTGCAAAGTAGGCATCTTTGTCACTTTGCAAGTAACAGCGTTTCCAAATAATATCACCTACATTGAATTCAGCATGTTTCCTACGTAAGTCATAATGTTGGGTATTTTTGGCATGACTTTTATACAGCGCAACCTGAACGCTGTCAAATATTTTTGCCAGATACCCCATACCCCAATCTATCTTATCTATTCGATTGAAAGCACCTAACTAGTCGGTAAGTTGTAATCATTTTCTTAATTAAAGTTGTATTTTGTAACAAAATGTGTTGAATAGTTTACATTTCGTTACACTAGTAGCAATATTCCTACAGTGCCACTCACTCTGCATAAGTTACGAGTAACGCACGGCTTCGGAAGCCACTCTACTTACAACTACAACATAATAATATGAGAGTAATCAATCTACGTGGCGGCGAGTCGCAGCTCCACGGTCACACTAGAGAAATAAAACTAGGTAGCTTTGCTAATATTATTATGCTTATATGTACTTCCTGACAGCTTAGTCGGCCTAGTCCACAGGAAATACAAGTCAATACGTGCGGAGCGGGTCAGCGTGTGGTATTGCTACTACACATTCGCTAAGCTGTCAGGATAGTATAGGTGCTGGGCAAGCCTACTCCATATAAAAACCATGCAACAGGCACAGCAGCGTCCGAGTGGTCCCTTCACCCATCTAGTGCGAGTGAAGATGCCACTGGACGCTGTTATAAATCATCATCTTATTACGTAGATGCAAAGGCCAAAGTTGTATGTACTTACATACTCTGTACCAAATTAATGAACAATCTATAAAAACAATCTAAAACAACAACTAAACTGTTGGGAAAATTAAAATACGGAATGACTCCTTATTATCTACTTAAACTAAGCAAGTCTTAATATTCATGAAGTTCCGCATTTAGGTATGTAGTTCGATCGTAGTTCAGATACATTACACGAGTTTCATCTGGTCCAATTATTTCTCAGGTAGCTACCTTAAAAATTCTTGGTTATAACTACATTTTCAGTCACAATTCACTGTGTATGCAACTATGCATGTATTAGTTAGAACTCGTTTTTGATAGAAACCCTATTTTAAATTAATTTTCGCTGAGGTAAACTTTAACTGCAAACTAATGACTGTTTGTTTATAAATTTTAAAAGTTGGATTAAAAATTAATTTTAATCATAACTCAATGACATGATTTTGAAATGTATCAAAGTTAATTCAGCTTACAAGTGGGTCGATTCACAGTAAGTAAGTAGCAGGTATTATGTCTGAGAGCGCTGCATAGCAACAGGCTAGCTGGTATTTAGGTGGCATCGCTACATAGGTCATAACACCAGAATATTAGATAAACAGTATGCTGATAGTATTACTTAATTAGCATTTTTGACTAGAATTAAAGTTTCACCTCTATTGAAATAGTTTTGACCGAGTGTTAAAATTCCATTATGGATATATTTTTACAAAGTCTATTGTAAATATATTTTTGCTTAGTATGTTATAATACAAGACATTCACAGATATCCGTTTAGATAGTTCGTTAAAAGAGAGAAAATCGACCGGTGCAACTGTGTAATCGACAAGTCACCGCGGACACCGTGGCCGGCTCTTTGAAAACTTAACTCTAGCTCTGGTAATATTGACTTTGGGGCGTTTTAGACACAACTAGAATATTTTGAGCGACGTATGCATTACGTTCGGACTAGTCGGTGGCACCAGATTTGTAGTTTCGAGTGACGTAATACGATTCGCCTAGCGGCGGAGTCGCGGCAGATCGGACGCGTACTATCACGAATTATGTCGTTTACTCGGGGCTCTCGACGACGAGTTCGGCGAGCTCGGGGACGCTCTCGGTCGGCTCCGCCCGCTCGGCGGTCGGGTCGGCGGCCAGCGCGGCGGCCGGCGGCGGACGGCGCGCCTCGCCGGCCGCCGGACGCAGCGGCCGCCGCGGCAGCGCCGCCGACAGCTTGTCCCAGAACCAGGGGTCGGCGCGGCGCAGCCACGTGTGCCGCGCCAGGTGGTCGGCCAGCGCCGGCAGCGGCGGCAGCGGCGCGCCGTCCGGGCCGGCGGCCGGCCGCAGCAGGTCGCGCGCGTCCCCCTGCAGCAGCAGCAGCAGCAGCCGCGCGCCGCCCGCGTCCGCCAGCGCCAGCGCCAGCTCGGCGCGCGCCCAGCGCGAGCGCGCGTAGTGCGGCGACAGCACGGCCAGCGTGCGCCGCGAGCGCCGCACGGAGCGCTCGATGTGCGCGGGGATCCAGCCGCCCGGCGCCCAGTCGCGCACGTGCACGCACACGCGCCAGCGCCGCTCCAGCCGCGGCAGCAGCCGGCCCAGCACCCAGGCGGCGTCGCCGTGCGCGTACGACACGAACACGTCCCACTCGCAGCCGTCCGGCTCGGCGGCGGCGCCGTCCCCCGCCGCGCAGCAGCCGCGCGCTCGCAGCCAGCTCTTCAGCAGGTGCCGGTAGCGCGCGCCCAGCGCCGCGCCGGCCGCCGCGCCGGCCAGCAGCGCGCCGGCCGCCAGCCCGCCGCCCAGCCACGCCCCGCCCGCGCCCCGCACGCACGCCCCGCGCCGCGCGGCCGGCGTCCCGCCCTCGAGGCACCGCAGCTCCGCGTAGTCCTCCACCTGGTCGCGGCGCTCGTGGAGCGCGGCCAGCTCGGCGGCGTGCGCGCAGTCGCAGCTCAGCGGGTTGCCGGCCAGGCGCAGGCGCAGGCGGCCGGGCGGCGGCCAGGCGCCGGCGCCGGCCGCGCGCAGCCGGTTGTGGCGCAGGTCCAGGTGGCGCAGCGCCGCGGGCCAGCCGGCGGCCGCGGCCGGCAGCGCGGCCTCCGTGAGCGCGTTGTGCGCCAGCAGCAGCTCGGCGGCCGGCGTGCGCGGCAGCCGAGTCAGCGACGCGTTCTCCAGCCGCAGCGACACGGAGCCGGCGCCGCCCCACGCCTCCAGCGTGCTCAGCAGCGACGACAAGTTCTGCGGTGATCGCACAAATTTTACGTTTTTCGCTCCGACTCGACGTCGATACGGACGAACACATTAATTATCGGATCTTTGAAAGAACGAAAACTGGCTACTCGATCCAATTCAAATAAAAAACGTATCGATAGACGTTACGGTGCAGCCGGTGCATTCTCGCCGCGTGCCGTGAGCCTACCTGCGCGGCGCCGGTGCAGTCTCGCCGCGTGCCGTGAGCCTACCTGCGCGGCGCCGGTGCAGTCTCGCCGCGTGCCGTGAGCCTACCTGCGCGGCGCCGGTGCAGTCTCGCCGCGTGCCGTGAGCCTACCTGCGCGGCGCCGGTGCAGTCTCGCCGCGTGCCGTGAGCCTACCTGCGCGGCGCCGGTGCAGTCTCGCCGCGTGCCGTGAGCCTACCTGCGCGGCGCCGGTGCAGTCTCGCCGCGTGCCGTGAGCCTACCTGCGCGGCGCCGGTGCAGTCGACCCGCGTGACGTCGGGCGCGAGCGCGGCCACGCGGCAGCGGCAGGCCGCGGCCGGACACGCGGCCGGCTCGGCCTCGCACGTCAGCTGCTCCGGCCGCAGCTCCGCCAGCGGCCGCCCCGCGTTCTCCGGGTCGCTGCCGACATGTGCATAATGAATTTTCGCTAGATTTGACAGAGAGGAGTAATTACAAAACGTTCTAAGTTTAGAAGTAAAAACAATGTTTATTACATAGCATAAACTCACGCCTGTATCCCAGAGGGGTAGGCAGAGACCATTTGCCACTTGCTACGATCCTGACAGATCACTTTCGTTTCCTCAACATTCATTAGTCGTTGTATGCACGCACGCCGGTTTCGGATACTTTTTATCTTGCCCTTTGCTAATACATCCCCTATTTGGTCGAAGTATGTCCGTCTGGGTCGTCCCTTACCAGCCCTTCCACCCACATTCGCTCGATATATTTGTCATTCGTCAATCTTTCTTCCTTCACCCTCTCCACATGTCCAAACCAACGCAACATTCCTTTCTCAATTCTAGTCACTACATCCTCTTTCAGTCCACAACGTTCTCTAATCACACTATTGCGTATCCTGTCATTCAAAGTAACACCAGACATACTTCTCAAGGACCTCATTATTACTGCATTAATCTTACTTTCTTGCTTCTTTTGCCATACCCAACTCTCGCTAGCATACATAAGTGTTGGGACCAGCACTCCATTATAGATAGCCAATCTAGCTCTTTTGGAGATGTTTTGGTCACTCACAAAGGAGTGCAATGCACCGTTTACACAATTTCCCGCTTTTACTCTTCTTTCTATATCACCTTCACACTTTCCGTTCCTAGTAAAGAGGCTCCCCAAGTAGACAAATTCTTTCCCTTTCACCTCTAATCCTTATCTTGCACTCAGTCATTTCATCATCTTTTTCGAACACCATTACTTTTGTCTTACTCACATTAATGATCATTCCTTTCCTTTTACACGCCTCATCCATTACTGCTACTTGTGTCTGCAGGTCTTCAACCGACGATGCGAACAAAACCTGATCATCGGCGTATAACAAGCATTTGACCCATCCTTATCCTAAAGTCATTCTCTTTCAAATCATTCAGGCAACTGTCCACGAATAAGTTGAAAAACCACGGGGAGGCGACACATCCTTGTCTCACACCCCTGCGGATGCTAAACCAGTCAGTATAAGCCCCATTAATTCTAACGCAAGCACTGTCGTCTTCATAGAGAGACTTCAGAGCTCGCAGCAAGACGCTGTCCACCCCACACACGGACAGTACCGACCACAGGTCATTCCTCACCACTCTATCATAAGACTTCTCCAAGTCGACGAACGCACAGAAAACCCTCTGACTTTTGGCCAGACGTTTCTCCACCATCCGTCCCAAGGAGAAGATTTGGTCCACACATCCCGTTCCCTTTCTAAAACCCGCTTGAACATCCCATATCTTTTCTTCAGTCACACCGAGTACTCTTTCAATCAAAACCTTTGCATACAGTTTGCCGACAATGCTGAGAAGGCCGATACCGCGGTAGTTTATAAAGCGGCACTACGACGGCCACACCCCGGTCCTCAGGTACTATGCCACTCCTCCGGCACTGCTTATTAACTTTACGTAAAAAAACTGTCAGCATCCTAAATAAAAAGAAATGAAGAATAAAAATAATGTCCTACAAAGAGACGGGAAAGAGACCGTACCTGCAGACGGCGTCGGCGAGCGCGGCGCGGCGCGGCGAGGGCGGCAGACGCAGCCAGTGAACATATTACGTACCTGCAGACGGCGTCGGCGAGCGCGGCGCGGCGCGGCGAGGGCGGCAGACGCAGCCAGTGAACATATTACGTACCTGCAGACGGCGTCGGCGAGCGCGGCGCGGCGCGGCGAGGGCGGCAGACGCAGCCAATGCGCGGCGCGGCAGTCGCACTGTAGCGGCGCGCCGCGCAGCTTCAGCGTCACGCTCGCGGGACCTTCCTGCACACCGATCGCCTCTTACAATCTAGTTCGCCACTCGTTCCGGAGAGGGGGAGTCACCGAGGTGACGCGGGGACTATAGAATAGAGGGACGCCGATTTAAATCCTTTACGTTTCGACACTCTCGAGGTAGGTAATCAAAAATTAAAGAGTACGTTCCGTTGACCTAGAACTATGAAATTTTGTAAGTAATATCGTCGTACACTACGAGTACAGGGAAAAATCTTAAAACCATTTGTAATTAAATTTGTTTTTGAATTTCGGGAAAAGCTCGGGAAAACTGCGTGACGAATTTGTACGGAACGCGGTGGGCGTGCCCTACTCGCACTTGTCCAGTTTTTAGGGTTCCGTGGTCCGGAACCCTTATAGTTTCACCATGTATGTCTGTCTGTCTGTCCGTCCGCGGGCTAAAGCAAAGACCGGTGGTACTAGAAAGCTGTACATATTTATCACGCCGACAAAGTTAAACAATAAAATGTTCAAAATTTGTTATTTTACTGTTCCTCCCCTAACATGAAAAGTGGGGATGAATTTTTTAATTTCGAATGAATTTCGTCTACCCCGTCATGTGAAATCGTTGGATTGGTCGTTGAAAAATATTGTGGGTGTAAGAAGACAATTTTTCGATTTAAGAGTTCCCTTTGCGAAACCCAGTACGAGTACAAAAGTGCGCGTGGCCCGACATGCACTTGGCCAGTTTTTTTTGTGTACTGAAAGGCAAACTGGGTTTTCTGTTCCAATAATTTTTACTGTTTCAATGTACGTAACATACCTCTGACCAAATTGATTTCGACAAAATTATATAAAAGTAATTAATATGGCGCTCCGCTACGTGAGTTCATAAGGAACCTAACATAACCTAACTACAGGTTTTCAGGTGATTTTTTATAGCATTTTTTTTACTACTTTTATAGCATTTTTTTTACTGCGCCGTTTTTTTGCTCAATATTAATAACGGCAACAGGTAGACGCTTGAAATATTCACAGAATGTATTCACCCTAAATACGTTCCACTGTAGGGCACAGGCCTCCTCTCAAAGAGAGAGACAGAGAGTATGGGCTAAATCACCACGCGTGCCCACCGCGGATTGGCAATTTCCAGCGCCAAGGTATGTGAACACCTCAGACACTCAGGTTTCCTCGCGACTATAACTTCACATGAAAGTATTCCGTGTGGCGCCGGATTAAGAATAGCGTTACTCCATTTCCTTCCGTGGATGTCGTAGAAGGCGACTAAGGAAATACATTACCACGAGACGAGCAGCAGCGTTTTCCTGGGATTTCAACCGCATTCTGCGATTACGTCTTAAAATTATACAGCATATATCATTTATTTTAAGGATAGATCGTGTCTGTAGCCGTTTCCGTTAAGCTGTAGCCGGTGGCCGGTGGCCAGGAGGGCACGCGAGTGGTGGAGTGAGGGGTGCGTAGCGCAGGTGACCTGGTGCGGCTCGGCGAGGGCGTC
The DNA here is from genome assembly GCA_963969515.1 of Yponomeuta evonymella. NCBI lineage: Eukaryota > Metazoa > Arthropoda > Insecta > Lepidoptera > Yponomeutidae > Yponomeuta > Yponomeuta evonymella. The sequence goes on from OZ018350.1 coordinate 21,148,272, forward strand.
GGCGTAGTCCTGGGCGGAGTACTCGAGGTGCCGCAGCGGGTTGCCGGCCAGTTGCACCACGCACGACACGCCCGCCGCGCGCGCCCACGTCAGGTCCGGCGCCTGCACACACATACACACGTCAGGTCCGGCGCCTGCACACACATACACACGTCAGGTCCGGCGCCTGCACACACACACACACGTCAGCTCCGGCGCCTGCACACACACACGTCAGGTCCGGCGCCTGCACACACACACACGTCAGGTCCGGCGCCTGCACACACACACACACGTCAGGTCCGGCGCCTGCACACACACACACACGTCAGGTCCGGCGCCTGCACACACACATACACACGTCAGGTCCGGCACCTGCACACACACACACACGTCAGGTCCGGCGCCTGCACACACACACACACACGTCAGGTCCGGCGCCTGCACACGCACACACACGTCAGGTCCGGCACCTGCACACACACACACACGTCAGGTCCGGCGCCTGCACACACACACACGTCAGGTCCGGCGCCTGCGCACACACACACACACGTCAGCTCCGGCGCCTGCACACACATACACACGTCAGCTCTGGCGCCTGCACACACACACACGTCAGGTCCGGCGCCTGCACACACACACACACGTCAGCTCCGGCGCCTGCACACACACACGTCAGGTCCGGCGCCTGCACACACACACACACACGTCAGCTCCGGCGCCTGCACACACACACACACACGTCAGCTCCGGCGCCTGAACACACACACACACGTCAGCTCCGGCGCCTGCACACACACACACACACACACACACGTCAGGTCCAGCACCTGCACACACACACACGTCAGCTCCGGCGCCTGCACACACACACACACACGTCAGCTCCGGCGCTTGCTCACACACACACACACACACACACACACACACACGTCAGGTCCGGCGCCTGCATACACACACACACGTCAGCTCCGGCGCCTGCACACACCCACGTAAGCTCCGGCGCCTGCACACACACCCACACACACGTCAGGTCCGGCGCCTGCACACACACCCACACACACGTCAGGTCCGGCGCCTGCACACACACACACACACGTCAGCTCCGGCGCCTGCACACACACATACACACGTCAGCTCCGGCGCCTGCACACACACACACACACGTCAGGTCCGGCGCCTGCACGCACACACACACACACACACACACACACACACACACACACACACACACACACACCCACACACACACACACACACACACACACACACACACACACACACACACACACACACGTCAGGTCCGGCGCCTGCACCCTGAGTCGCACGAAGGTACTCACCAAAAGCTCCGTCATGTTGTTGTAACTGAGGTCGAGCTCCTCGAGATGCGTGAGCGAGAGCCGCCAGTCCACGCACAGTCGCGTGGCGCCCGAACGTGACAGCACCACGCGGCGCAGCTCCGCCAACCGCGCCAGCGGGGACTGCGCCACGCCCGCGCCGCCGCACGTGTCGCCCAGTGCCGTGCGCGCCGCTTCCAGCGCGCGCAGCCTCGGCGGCAGCGCGCCCAGCGCCGTCAGCGGGTTGCCCGACACCACCAGCGTGCGCAGCCCCGCCGCTTCCCGCAGCAGCGCCGGCGGCAGCGCGCGCAGCCCGCACTCGCGCAGCGTCAGCGCCTCCAGTCGCGGCGACCCCGCCAGCAGGTCGCCCGGCAGCGCGCCCAGCGGCAGCCGCTCCAGCGACACTGCGCGCAGCGCCGGCAGTCCGCCCAGCCAGCGCGGCGGTAGCGAGCGCACCCTCCCGCCGTCGATCTTCAGCGACTCCAGTTCCGTGCAGCCCTCCCACAGGCCCGGCTCGGCCGCCGCCAGCCCGTCGAGCGTCGCGCGGCGCAGCCGCGGTGGGCACGCGCCGGCCCACTCGGCGCGCAGCTCCGGGGCGCCCGCGCGCCCCACTCGCGCGACCAGCGAGCGCAGGCGCGCGGCGCGGGCGGCCCAGGCGGCGCCCAGCGTCACGTCGACGGGCGTCAGCAGCGACAGCGACTCGAGCCCGTCGGGCAGCGCGTCCGGCGGCAGCGCCACGCCCTCGGCGTGCAGCACGCGCAGGTCGGGCAGCGCGGCCAACGCGGCGGCGGGTAGCGCGGCGCCGCCGGGCGCGGCCGAGTGCAGATCCAGGTCGCGCAGGCGCAGCAGGCCGGCCAGCGCGGCGGGCGGCACGGCGCCGGCCGGTAGCTCGCGCAGCCGTAGCGCGGCGGGCGGCCGCACGCCCATGGCGGCGAGCGCGGCGGCGGCGCCGGAGGCCGGCAGCGCGCAGCGGTGCAGCGCGACTACGGCGGGCCGCAGCGGCGGCCGGAAGGCGGGCGCGTGCGGGGCGCCGAGCGGCACGCCCGACGCGCACAGCACGCCCAAGTCTACGCCGCCCCCGCCCCTGCCCGCACCCCCGCCCTCGTCCTCGCCCTCGGTCCCACCCTCGACTTCCGCCAGCTTCACCGCCAGCTTCACCGCCGGCTTCTCCGCCAGCGTCACCACCAGCGATGTGTTTCCGCCTGCCGTGCATACATGTACAGTATTATTGGTATTATATTATATTATGCTTCGCTGCTCAAATCTCGCGATTAATATTTGCTTGTAATACTGTCTGTACTCCACGGCCATCACGAATAGTTTAATAATCATCATCAGCCATTTGACGCCCACTGCAGGACTTAGGCCTCCTTCGTGGTTTTCATAACCATGAGGGGTTTTGCCATAATCGCCACGCTTGGCAGGCGGGTTGGCGATCGCAGTACGCGGTTGGAATCTCAGGAAGACGCTGCTGCCCGTCTCCTGGTAATTGATTCCGTGTGGCGCCGGATTAAGAATAGCGTCACTCCATTTCGTTCCATGGATGTCGTAGAAGGCGCCTAAGTTTAATAATAATAATAATTAATAATAATAAAAACTTAGGCCTAACACTTAGACTCTCAAAGCCCTTCAAACGTTCAAAAACCCTTAAAACATTATTTTACTCATTTGTACGCAGCCACATGGAGTTTGCCAGCGTTGTATGGAATCCGCAATATGCAATTCACATCTCACGCTTAGATTAGATAAGATTCAAAATAAATTCTTAAAGTCGCTAGACTATAGAACTGGACATAATTTTGCAAATTGTAGCACTTCTGCTGAACGACACAAGGTAGTACCTTTATCAAGTAGAAGATCCTATTTGGACTCCATATTTCTGTATAAAATTGTTAACAATCATGTTGACTCATCTTCTCTCCTAGAAAAAATCAACTTACAAGTGTCCCGTCCTTCCTCGCGTTTAAGAAACACATTTCATATTTGTTTCTGTAACACCAATTATGCAAAGAATAATTTTGTCCGACGCTCTACGCAAACTTACAACTCGATCTTAGGAGACATCGACATTTTTACTTTATCCGGCTATTATATAATATGACCTTCGGTCATCGAGACCAAGTACTTTTTTTCGATACGAATAAATTTATTCGAAATTTTATATTAACTAGGGACACATTGTATCTGCCCCTCTCTTCTAAGCGACATATTGCCAAATTATTGGCATTCAATGTATATGACCCCCTTATTGTTAAGACAATAGCACAGGGACCTCTAGGCTATACAAAATGTAAGAAAATTGATACTTCCCAACCTCTGTACTCTGAGGTTGTGAAAAAACCTAGTTTAAGTAGGTTAAACTTGACCGCTGATTTAAACTGTCAGCGCAGACAAAAGAAAAGCCCCCCTTAAATAAATTAATTTTAGCTAATCAGAATATACAGGGTGGCTTTTCTGGAAAGTTATTAGAATTAGAGTTGTTCTTAGAACAATATAGAGTGGACATACTTTGCGTCACAGAGCACTGGCTACCAGAAACACAAATGAATTTTTCTGTGAATAACTATCAAATAGCCAGTTGCTTCAATAGAAAGTCTGCAAGGCACGGGGGATCCTTGATACTAGCAAAAAATTGTTTGAAATTTAAAGAACGGAAAGACATTTGCAGACTTTCTGTTGAAAAAGTAATTGAAATATCATGTGTTGAACTGTCTAGACACATTGTAGTAGCCATATACAGGCCCCCTACCAGCGATTACAGTTCATTTGAATCAATATTAGAGGATGTTTTGAAGGTAGCCTCCAGCAGTAATAAGAAAGTCATAGTCTGTGGTGACTTCAATATCGACTTATTGGTAGACTCGGCTTTAAATACCAAATTGACAATAATTTTCAAGTCGTTTAATTTAGTAAATATTTTCTTGGAGCCTTCTAGAATAACCGAAACTACGGCCACCTGCATAGATAATGTTTACTGCGATTGCGACTTTTCAGATAATTCTACAGTAAATTGTTTGAAGTCAGACCACAGTGGTCAAATTGTTCATTTTGAAATAGATAGAAAAAACGCAGAACAAGTTATCCTCTGCCGGCCCGTAACAAGTAAAAAATTAGAGTCATTTAAAGTAGACCTTGAAAGTAGCATAAAAACTCAAGAAAATTACCAAAATGCTAATGCTCATTATGTAGACTTTTTCAAAGTCGTGTCGGGTAGTTTTGAAAAAGTTTTTAAATTGCGGCAGCTAACAAATAATGAGAATAAATTAGGATTTAGTGAATGGGCAACCTCGGGTATCCGGAAAAGTAGAGACACACTTTATGAACTGTATGACAAAAAGACTTATACATATGACACCAAATTCATACAGCACGTCAAAAAATATTCCAAATTATTTAAGGCCGTCTGCCATAAGGCTAAATGCGATCATATAAAGAATAAAATGTTACAGTCACCGAATAAAATTAAAACAATTTGGACAATAATAAATAGAGAAACGGGTAAAACAAAATTGGGAGACCGAGATATTTCGCTTAAGATTGATGACAAAATAATAACGACAAATGAAGATATCGCTGCAGCATTTGAACAGTTCTTCACTAATGTTCCAATCGTGACTACAGCTCCGTTAGACTCGTCACCTGATCGTGCAGCAACATTACTAAAAGACCATGTCTCCTCCTGCGAACACGATTTCTCATTTAATTACATTGAGCCCCATAACGTTCTTAAAAAATTTAAATTATTGAATCTTAAAAAAACGGAGGACTTGTGGGGTATGTCAGTAAAAATTGTTAGTTCAGTGATCCATGTCCTAGCTTTACCGTTAGCAAAAATTTTCAATAAATGTGTAGATGAGGGAGTATTTCCGGACCTCATGAAATATATTAGACTAGTACCCTTATTTAAGAGCGGTGATAAACACGATCCAACCAATTTTAGGCCCGTCTCAGTACTACCAGTATTGAGTAAAATATTTGAGAAGATCATCTTAGATCAATTACTTACGCATTTCAATAATTACCAACTCTTTCATAGCCAGCAATTTGGTTTTACTAAAGGGCGGAATACAACAAACGCCGGAGTTATGTTACTTAAACATATTTTCAGCGCGTGGGAGGATCGCAAGGATGCAGTAGGCATATTTTGTGATTTATCAAAAGCATTTGATTGTGTAGACCACGAAACGCTACTGCTAAAGTTAAAACACTACGGAATAAAGGGTGCAGGTTTAGATCTTTTAAGATCGTATTTAGAAGGAAGGGTCCAAAAAGCAGACGTAAATCGTATTAAATCCTCGGGTTCACTTGTAAAAATAGGAGTCCCGCAGGGATCTATCTTAGGGCCGCTCCTTTTCCTAGTCTATATAAATTATTTACCGTTTATGGTACAAAAAATGTCTGAGATAGTGTTATTTGCTGATGACACGTCACTTATTTTTAAAATAAGGAGACAAGAAAATAATCTTGACGATGCAAATAATTCTCTCTCGCAAGTACTAGATTGGTTCACAGCAAATAATCTGCTGCTAAATTCTAAAAAGACGAAATGTATAAAGTTTTCCTTACCTAACGTACGAGTAGTTGAGAACAACATAGTAATTGGACATGAAAAACTAGAATTTGTAGATGATACTGTATTTCTGGGCATCACCATCGATCCAAAACTACAATGGGGTCAACATATTGTAAAATTAGCACACAGACTTAGCTCTGCAGCATATGCAGTGAAAAGAATTAGGGAACTCACTGACGTTGCAACTGCTAGGCTTGTTTATTTTAGTTACTTCCATAGTATCATAATACGGTATACTACTATGGGGCCGGGCAGCAGACATTGAGACTATCTTCATCTTGCAGAAGAGAGCCATCCGATTTATTTACAAGTTAGGTAGTAGGGATTCGCTAAGAGATTTCTTCAAAGAAACCAACATCTTAACAGTTGCATGTCAATACATTTATGAAAATATTATGTACGTTACAAAAAATATCAAAGACTTCGAAAATGTTGGTGGCCACCATGATGTTAATACTAGAAATAAACATAAATTGTCATTTCCACTATTTAGACTTGCAAAAGTTAACACATCCTTTATGGGGCACTGTATAAGGTTCTACAACAAAATTCCTCAAGATATATTAGAGTTACCTCCAACGCGATTTAAAAAATGTGTTAAGCACATTCTGTGCAAAAAGGCTTACTATAACATCAAGGATTATTTAGAAGACAAAGATGTTTGGCATTAAACAGTAGATTAATATTATTTAAAGGATGATTGTGACTAGTGTTCAACACATTCATGACTAATATTTTAAGTTGAAAACTCTGTTAATTAAGTTAAAACGTGTTTTGAAAAGAATAAATGTGGAGTTTCTTTGTTAGCTTCTTCTCCACATAATCCATTAATTGTGAAACTAACAACTTTGACGTTCATTAAGTAAACATTCTGTTTTTACAATGAATAAAAATATTTGAATTGAATTGAAATTGAATTGAATTGAATATCTCTTTCGCAATTCAAAAAGCAGGTGGCGGAAAAAATGTTTGGAATCTTTCTATTTGTAATATTGGTACTTAAACATTATAATTGTTATGCATTGCTGCCAGAATAGGTATGGAGTGGGAGGATTGGGATGTGTTTAATTCTGAAATCCATTTATCCATAGTTCTTCTCCTGCCGCTCCATGGCTGTCTGGTATCATTAAAATGTGGTATAAAAATTAATTTGTTACGTTAATCTAAAAATGTGTATTTGTGTTTTACTGGCGTAACTGTCCGTCGCAAGAAGTTCAAAATTTGTAATGATCTTTGTTCTAACTCGTTAAACTCCAGGTCTGTTTAAATGTCTTATTTTCTTGTTTGATTTTTGTTTGTGATTGTTTGTTTCTCATAAAATAAAATAAAAAAATAAAATACTTTATTCATTTATCTGCTTCTTACTAAGTAATTTACAGAGTAAAAGAATGTTCTTTAATGTTAAAAATTTGTGGCCTACTGAGTTCGACCCGTAACGTGCGTAAGTGTAAGTGTAACCCTGGTCTCCTCGCTAGGTAGTTTAAAGAATTCAAATTGTGGCTGAGACCCTGAAAGATTTGAGTTCTATGCTCAATAACCCAAACAGAGCTTCTAACAGAGTGGGTCTTAAAATGAACATGGACAACGCTAAGATAATATCGAACTCCCATGTAGCACCCACTCCTATCAACATGTCGACCACTATGACCTAGGACAAACAGTCCAGTTAGGTAAGTTTTGAGAAAGAGGTCACTCGTCGAATCCAACTCGGATGGGCAGCGTTCGAGAAACTAAGACACATTTTAGCGTCCGAAATACCTCAGTGTCTCAAGACAAAGGTGTATAACCAATGTGTGTTGCCAGTGACGACTTATAACTTGTGAGACCTGGTCGCTGACTAGGGCCTCATAATGCTCAAGGTTGCCCAACGAGCAATGGAGAGAGCTATGTTAGGAGTTTCACTGCGTGATCGAAACAGGAATGAGGAGATCCGCAGAAGAACCCGAGCTCGAAGAATTGCTTAGTTGAAGTGGCAGTGGGCGGGGCACATAGCTTGGAGAACTGATGGCCGTTGGGGCGAAAAAGTTCTAACCTGGCGACCGCGGACCGGACGATGCTTAGAAAACCATGAGAGAGGCCTATGTCCTGCAGTGGGCGTCGAATTGCTGATGATGATAATGTTTATAAAAATATTTAGTTAATGTCTACGCTTTAAGTAATTGTTCACACACCCACCCACCTACACCAATAACATTGGGGAACTCGACTCTCGAAGTTGTAGACAAATACGTCAACTTAGGACAACAGTCCAACTAGGCCGGTCCAACTTCGTGAAAGAGGTCAATCGTCGAATCCATCTCGGCTGGGCAGCATTCGGGAAACATAGAAAAGTCTTTTCGTCCAATATACCTCAATCGCTCAAGACAAAATTATACAACCAGTGTGTATTACCAGTGATGACTTAGGGCACTGAAACGTGGTCTCTCACTATGGGCCTCATAAGAAGGCTCAAGGTCACGCAACGAGCTATGGAAAGGGCTATGCTCGGAATTTCTCTACGAGATCGAAACAGAAATGATAAGATCCGTAGACGAACGAAAGTCGTTATGTCGACGACATAACCAGCGGTCTTTTTGGAAATCCATGGAGGAGGACTATGTCCAGCAGTGGACTTCTTATGGCTGAATGATGATGATGAACTTCACACACAAAACACATGATAATTACATCTTCACAAGAGAAATCTTTTATTTTTGTGCGCGCAAAATTGTTAGACTATTAAAAAACCGGCCATGTGCGTGTCGGGCCACGCACAGTCTAGGGTTCCGTAGAAAGAGGGCGTTTTATCTACTTTACAGAACTAACAACTTCATTAATTTTCTAAAGCCTAGTTAGTCGTGATAGTTTTCCTTTTAAGTTATATATATGTGCTACTATCCTGATTTTTTTCACGTTCCTATAATCAACCGTTTAGCCAGGAGAGGGTGGGGGGCGGGAACCCTAGAAATTACTATAAATGCAACCTTGATAAATTTGGGTATATTCGGTACTGTCGATTTATTCCTCCTGTTTAATTGGAAAATTAAACTTCTAAGTTAACGTAAGAAAAAGTTACGGCTATTGATACCGCAAAAAACGTATATATTTCGAAACTCTCAAGGGAATCAAAATTTATAGGGTACTTTCCATTAACCTAGAACTATGAAAGGCAACTAACATCATTGTACACTACAAGTACCTACAGGGAAAAATCTCAAAACTATACATTTTTAATTAAATCATAAAAAACATTGTCTTTGAAGTTCGGGAAAAGCTCGAAATAACTGCTAGACTCAATTCCTGAACTTATAATAAGTAATTACTACAGTACGGAACCCTCGGTGGGCGAGTCCGACTCGCACTTGTCCGGTTTTTAGGATTCCGTAGTTTCCCTTATAGTTTCGTCATGTCCGTCTGTCTGTCTGTCTATCTGTCCGTCCGCGTCCTAGCGCAAAAAGTGGCAAAGACCGGTGGTAATAGAAAGCTGTATTTTGGTATTTGTATACATAATTATCACGCCGACAAAGTCCTATAGAGCTGCGTACGACATGTCGAAAAACTCTTGAACGATACCACTATTCATAGAATGGACAGTTCACCGAATATCGGTACCTAGTACGAAAAAATGGTTAGCCGATACCACTGCTTGTCGACAGCACGGTTCGTCGAATCAACGCCTTAACTAATAAATGGTAGGTCAATACCACGAATCGCGCATGCCGTATGCCGTATGCCGTGGTTAACCGAAAGCATTGTAGAACGAAATAATCTTTCATTGATTCCGTCTTTTGGTAAGAGCCGCTTTGTATATTTTATTATCTCCTCTTTTTATATAATATATATATATAAGCGACCTATATAAGTCCCACAGTAGGGCACAGGCCTTCTCTCAGGAGAGAGAGACTCCTCTTTTTATTCTCTACAAAAATTGTGATCGAGTACCTAACATGTCTCTTCCACTGTCTTTCTAATTTATAATGTCGAAAAAAAATTAAAAACTAAACGCCTTGGAAAGTCACTTGCATCCAATTCACGCTCATTCAATGTCAACGAATCAACTGTATGATTGATAAAAAAATCCGAAGCTAAAATTAATAAGGTCGTTTCACCTCGCTTCAACTTCACTGATATTTTATATTTTTGTTTTTTATTTTGCCACGTATGAACTTATCGCCTATAATCTCATATAAACTACCATTCCATATTCACAGTTTCTTTATTCGTAGCATATTTACTGGACTAGTACCCCGCCGATAAAGAACTTTTACTGTACATCAATACTGTGAATATTTTAAGGCGCCCCTGCCCCCCATGGGTTTATTTTCTATTTTAAAGGCAGTCTCACCACACAGGCTTTATGTCAGTATTGTACGGCCACTTTCACTTCCGGCAAGAGTTATGAATGCTCTTACATGATGACTAGTTTCCGTAGAGAGGGGTTTTTTATCTGCTTTACAGAACTAACTTCATCAAAGTCATTTTCAATGCATTTTGTAGGGAATTTTACTTTTATAAGTTGGTTGCCTTTTACTCGTTGATAGATTATGAGTAAATTAAACCGGATCACAATTAGAACAACGGATTTAAGAAAAGTAATTTGCACAGGTTCGTTGACATTATAACACAGCCAATGTAAGTTGGCAAGGAGGCGCCACCAAACGGCGGAATGCGAAACTAAAGTGACATCTTTAACTGTTTGGTTTATACAATATTTATTTCTAACACTCGTTAACTAGTAAAGCCTGCTTAGCCGTGATACTTTTCCTTTTAATTTTTTTTTAAGATAAAATAAAACGATAAATTCATAATATTATGTGCTACTACCCTGAATTTTTTCGTTTAGCCAGGAGAGGGAGGGGGACGCCTACTCGGACAAAAAATTGCGCTTTAAAGCTTAATATTTCACAAACGGAACCCTAAATCAAAAAATGTTCTTGCCACAATATTTTTCAATGAACAATCCAACGATGCCCCACATGATGAGGTAGACGAGAAAAAAAATCCAGAGAACTTTTTCGGTGTGATAGATATGCATACATATACCAAATTACAGCTACTGTCACAATTACTGTCAAAAAACGTCAAGTGGGCGACAGTGCGCTCGAAAGTTTATTGAAATTCTTGTGTATTTACTGGCGAGTGTATTGGAATACTGGAGGCCTCCCTTTTTGTTGAATCGCACAACATTAATAATGCGGTTATTTTTACTGACTCGTTAAGTTGCCTTCAAGCTCTGGATCACAATCAGTTTAAATCAAAATTAAATTGTAAAATCATTCTGGATATTAAAAAGTCTTTACTAAATTGCGCTAAGAATAACCTCGAGGTCAACCTGCGGGGGGAGCATGAGATTTTATCGAGGCGGTTTATCTACAAAAAATGGCCGTTTTAACGAGTTTTGACGTCTATAGTAGGTTAACTTATCGTCGCGAGCACAATGCATCGTTTTTATCCCAGTGCCGTGAGATAAAAAAACATCTGTCACTATAAGATAAACCCTATCGCAAATGCGAGCATGATGACAACATAAAAAGATATATTATCGACTTTTGACAGTATTTTCATTTAAATTTATCCCACTTTTGAGAGGGGCATATATATCTTATATCTAGCGTTTCTGTCAGTCATTCTACGAATAAAATCATCACATTTGTCATGATTTGTCCACTGGTGCCTCTTCGGGCCACCTACGCCTCCCATTCGTGCCCTTCCTCTGTTTCTGCTCACTGACCGACGTCCAGTGGCCGTCTCCAGGGATTTAAGGACCCGCTCACTGACCTCCGTTCAGCCCTACTCCACGCAACCAAGCACCCTCTGCCATCCTGCTCAGACCGTCGTCCAGTGCCTATCTCAATTAAAATAATAGTAGGTAAAATGTACCAGTCAACAAAAAATTAAAAAATAAGAAACTTTAAAACAAAGATTTAAACCGACGCACTAAAAAGGCAAAAATTATTTCTCTCTAATGAACTTGCATCCCAAGCCATTTACTCACCCCACAAATAATACCTAACTTCTACTAAGTACCTAAGTATGTATGGTGTATTTACTACAAATATATGGTTTCTAGGAAGTTTTCTGGAAAAAGCTTGACACAGACTCCTCCATTTTTGAAGTCCGTTAATAATAAAATGCTTTTGGTTATAAGTAAATCTAATATTTATTTTGTAACTTTAAACAATGAAATAGGTGGTTTACTACATAACTGGGTACCCAATGGAGAAAAGAAGCATGATATGTTTTCTTCTGAAAACGGGAAATTGTTACCAAACAAATAACAAATTAATATGTTCTTCACCTTCGATGTAATCTGTAACAAAAAAATAAGAAGTAAAAAAAAATGTAGTGCATTTCCTAGGAGACTCTGGATATGCCCTTGAGCCTGCCTTGGCTGATGACGCCCATCAGAGGAGAGGCCGAGTAGACTCCCGAGGCTCGGTACACACATTGCCATTGTGGAGCCCGAAACCCAGTAGAGGAGGAATGGCCAGCTCAATGGAACATTCCCTATGCTAGGCAACAGCCCAACGAGCTGCTATAGTTCAAAATTATATTTAACCCTTGAATGAATGCCCCTGTGCATGTAATATAAAAAAACTATAGTGGAACTTGGGTAATTAAGCATCCAATTTTGAGTTACTATTTTGAAAAAATTGGGTGGGTGTAATGAATTTTTAAAAAAGAAAAAGAAAGGGGAATTTATTTATTGTATGTTGGATATTTATTGTTAGGTATTATTAAGGTGTCACATTGACAAGATGTTCAAATTGAACTTCAAGTTAAGGCGGGGCTCGACCTGTAGTTCAAATAGAACCAATGATTTTATGTATAAATTAGCACTGACCAATTAATAATAAAATTATAAGAAAGGAATACAAGTTTTACTAGAGCCCCTCTACCCTAACACCTTAGGTAAATAGGCTGAAAGAAAAATATGATCTCGGGCGCCAGGCCAGCACTAAAAGGAGATACCGTGGATAGTCAGAGGAAAAGCGCTTGGGTTTTAATCGCAAGGCGGGTATGATAACTGAGTCTGCAGTGGGAGATTAAGGAAACAAAGTGAATTTAGTTCTAGTAATAATTATTTATTTTTAAATAGAAATGTACATTTGGGCTGAAGGCCGTCAAACCTGGTTTTATTTTAAAAAGTTCTAATTAAATTAGGTAGATTGACTATTATTAGCAGTCTGTAGTTAGGTCTCAGTGTCCCCAAAAAAGTCACAGTAGGTACATGGGTTCAGAAAATAAGAAATCCTAACCACTGGCCGCTTGCCAGAAAAGAATTTATGAAAAAAAACGCACTTAGGAAATCTAAAGTAATATTATTACTACAATTTAGCTAGGAAACTATAGGTAAATAGTTTTAATCGCACAGTAGAAAGTCGGAAAATTGCTACGTGGAAAATTTGGAAAATATAATGTTGGAAAGTTTAAGTCTTGGAAACTTGAGATTATCGCTTGAATATATGTTAGGCTGGTGAGAGCACCGTGAACATAGAATGCCTCTCCAAAAAAGGAATGGAAATGTAAATCTACATACCGAAAATTATCCGGGTAAATTAAATAAATTATCAGCGGGAAACCTGGGGCCGTCCATCTTATTGTCTTCAGGAAGCAACCACCTCTCCGCACCAAAGTAGAACCCCGAGGAAATGTGGAGTTTTGGAATGAAAATTGGAAATAAGTATATAAAGAAAGAAAGAAAGAAAGAAAGAAAGAAAGAAAGAAAGAAAGAAAGAAAGAAAGAAAGAAAGAAACCCGACCAACAGTCTGGAAAGGAAAACAAATCCGCGATTAACACTTTAGCACTTCTAACCGAGGAAATGACAATGGGAACTGTATGGAAAAGAACGCAAGCTTCCCCATACTTTTAAAAGGAAAATCAAGAACACTCACCGAGTTTCTTTAAATGTAAATAATCACGACGTCTGCATTTTGTCGCAATTTAAGTGAAAAGTTAAGAAAATCTGTAATGGAAAATGCGTAACTTAGGTTAGTATGAAAAAATTTGAAGGTATTTCGAACGAAATTCGCTTCTTCTCCCTGGCGAATAATGGAAATACTTACATAAATGGAAATTGATGACAAATCCCGTCTTCTATATCCTCAGGGACATGTCGAAAATTTAATTGACAAAATCTGAAAAGACACACCTCGATAAATTTCCACAAATCAGTGCGAAACCGAAAAATAATTTATAAAACCAGTAAAGCTACTCACCAAAATCCAAAATAAACAATCAATCGAGCCATTTTACCGTCGATTGACACGATATTCGCGGCCACGCCGCGGAAAAGAAAAAAACTACATGATGGAGGCCTTGGTCTGAAGACCCGGAAAAAGAATGAATGAGTCAAGGACTTTTTTTTTTTTAATCAAGGAGACAACCAGACAAAAAGGAGCGATATATCAATCTACCTCCGCTTTCGTCCGTGCAAAAACCAATAAATAAAGTTGTGATATGACCACACCATCAAATGAAGAAAGTAGGACATCCTTAGGGAAAAAAACAACTGTCATGTTCAAAATGTAAACAAAAGGTTCCGAAAACGAAAGAAATTATCAAAATTTAGGTTAATTATGGCTGTGAGCCAATGGAGCGAAATTCCAACGCTACATCACACCCCACCCCAGAAAAATAAAGACTGAAAGTCTTTATGAACAAAAATTCAAATTATGAAAAAGAATTATAATCATGAAAAGCTACTAGACCAGCTAGACACCATCGTCGCTGACTTGAAACCTTCAGACGAAATCAAGAATAAAAATAAACAAATCTCTTAAAATAATATGTAGTGTAGTAGGAGATAATGAAGATCAGAAGGACAAACTCTCGTCGCTGACAGTATCTTCAAGGAATGTATAAGAAAATATTATGCATATGTATGTAGGATTGATTGATTGGAGACCAGTTAGACACCCTCGTCACTGACTCAAAATGTTCACCAAAACTTAACATCTATAAACTAAATAAAGAACTAGAAAGAATTCAGTTAGACACCAACGTCACTGATTCAAAAAACTTTACCCCGTAGAAATCTAACAAAAGATCAGTTTGGCACCCTCGCCACCGACTCTAAGAATAAAAACCCTATAGAAAACTAATTGAAGTTCAGTTAGGCACCCTCGCCACTGACTCTAATAGAAAAGCATAGGATGAATCTAGAAATAGAATCGCCCCCGAAACAAAAACCAACCCCGATGAGTCTAAAAGTAGAACATCACCTTTCAAAATAAACCCCAATAAAATGAAGATAAGAGACAACGAGACTGGAACAACAACTCACCAGACTTCCATGCACGCAGCTCAGGATATGGTATGAAGGTTCATTACAGCTTCATAATAGCAAAGCTGTAACAAAAAGGTGGAACGATGTGACTGGAACAACAACCTACCAGACTTCCATGCACAACGACCAGAAAAAAATTGAAAAAGGAAGATGAAACAATGTGACTGGATCAACAACCTTCCAGATTTCCATGCACAAAGTCCAAATATGTATGTGTAAACTAACTCAATACCTAGAGCAGCTACGAAAAATATCCATCGTGACTGGAACAACAACCTACCAGACTTCCATGCACGAGGTAAAAGGTATAGAATTAAGTGTATGTGTTTACTAACTCAATACATAGAGCAGCAACAAAATAACCATCGTGACTGGAACAACAACCTACCAGACTTCCATGCACGAGGTAAAAAGTATGTGAGACCAAAGGCCTCGAAAGGTAATTGCAACCCTCTACAATCCGGAGAGTGCAATAAATGTTGGTTGATCAGACAACGCCGTCCAAAACGAAGCTGATACAACATGGGAAAATGTCAATATCGAGAAAGTATATGAATGAATGCATGTGTCAAATCCGAGGTTCTTTACAACTTAAACTACGGTGACTAAAATTAAGGTATGTATAGCTAGTTAGCTTAATATTTATATGGACATGAATGTATATTAGCTAGACAGCTAAATTAAAGAGAGGTATATAGAATATAAAATTTTATACAATGTACTCATAAAATTTTATACAAAAAGTATATATACAAAAACTTTCTTATAGTGTTTTAATTTAGAATGGGAATTAATAGAACCGAAATGTCCTAAGCATTGAAAAATATTTAATTTAAAATTAGTAATTGTATACAGAGTATTTCTCTTACACTCTTTCTCTTTCAAAAGTCCATTATCCTTTCATACAACATTCATCATCTTTACAAAGTCACCTTCCCAACCAAAGGACTTACCCTAATATAGCAATCACTAATAGTCCGAAAAGGTTAGAAATGGAAATAAATTTTAAACTTTTATTATATCTTTAACGTGGAAACGACCAACTTTCCCATTAGGAAGATTCTTTAAAACATACACGTTATTTGAAATTTTCTCTACAACTTTACATTTGATAAACTTAGGAGCCAATTTAGCCGAAAAATAATAAGCAGCACTAGATTGAACAAAATTACGCCTCCAAACAATATCACCTACACTATAAGAAACCACCTTACGACCCTTATTATAGTTGGCCGCGTTACGCTTATATGCGTCCAACAATGAAGAAGAAACTTTCTCAAAGATTTCTTTGAGAACAGATAAAGAATCAGCAAAGGTTTGCCTACTAGAAAAATTAATGGTATCTAAATCAAAAGAATCATTGAAGCGATGCAACGAAGCGTCAATTATCAGTTCTCTACCGAACATCAGAAAGTTAGGAGTAAAATCCGTGGCTAGATTAACACTATTGTTCAAAGCCAACTGAACATGAGGAAGAAACTGAGACCATCTTCTATGATCATCTCTAACAAAGCAGGATATACAAGTTTCTATAGTTTGATTATACCTCTCAACAGGATTATTCTGAGGGGTATATAAGGTATTATAGAATATTTTATTAATATTATATCGATGTAAAAAATGTACAAAATTTTTAGAAATGAACTGTGAACCGTTATCGCATACAATGACCTTGGGAACCCCAAACTTTAGGAATACATCTTTTTCGAGGAACTTTACTACGGCGCGAGTTGTAGCATTGACCAGCGGAAAAATCCAGCAATACTTCGTAAACACATCTACTACAGACAAAATATAACGATGACCAGAATATGTACGAGGTAAGATTCCAATAATATCAATAGAAAGCATCACCATAGGGCGATCAACAGTTTTAGGATTTATCATTGTACCAAAAGGGGGAGCATTAGAATGCTTATAAGCTTTGCATGTATCACATGAATTAATATACTTGCGAACATCATCAAACATTTTAGGCCAAAAATAATGAGCTTTTAATTTATTTAACGTTTTATGAATACCCAAATGACTTGAATTTACATCATCATGATTATTTCGAATAGTATCTAAAATGTTTTCTTTAGGAATAACAATTTTCCAGTCTAAATTTGAATTTAAAGAGTACTTTGATTTGCAATATTTATAAAGTACTTCGTTTTCAACTCTATAATTTTTAAATCGTACAGGATATTTTTGACAATTTATGAAAATATTTCTATACCAAACATCTGTTATTTCATCATCAGGTGCAACGATTTGTATTTCGTCAACAAAAAGTGAAGCTACTTCAATTCTGGAAAGCGTATCAGGAACCACATGTAAAAAGCCTTTTTTATGAATAATGTCAAATGTAAATTGTGAAATTCCAGCAGCCCAACGAGCTAAGCGTCCACTAGGATTGTTTAAACCAAGTAACCATTTTAAACTAGCATGATCTGTAATAACCGTGAATTTCATGCCTTCAATATAAGGTCGAAAATGTTCAATTGAATCTAAAATTGCCAAAAGTTCTCTTTCAGTTGTACTATAGTTTTGTTCACACTTAGATAAAGCTCGAGAATAAAACGCAATAGGATGTTGAGAATGGTCGTCATCTTCTTGACTTAGAACACTTCCTATGCCTACAGAACTAGCATCACAATGTAAAAAGAAAGGCTTCTCGAAATTAGGACACTGTAAAACAGGGGATGATACTAATGATTGTTTCAAAGCAATAAATGCATTTTCAGCTTCAGAGTTCCAAATAAGTGAATGTTTTGAATTTTTACTACCACCAGTCAAACGTGTCAAAGGAGATGCAATGTCAGCAAATTTGGAAATAAATCGACGATAATAAGAGCACATACCTAGAAAACTACGCAACTGCTTAACAGTTGTAGGACGTGGAAAATTTTCAATGACATCCAGTTTGGAAGGATCAGTATGTAAGCCATCACCATCAACGATGTAACCCAAATAACGCAATCTTTCTTTACAAAAGGTACATTTCTTGAGATTTACCGTTAAACCAGCTTCCTTCAAGGTTTTATGAATCTTGCGAAGTAGATCTAAATGTGCCTGAAAATCTGTGGAAACCTGTATTAAATCATCTAAATAACAAAATACATGACTGTCGAATTCTGGACCAAACAGTTTATCAACCAACCGCTGTAATTCTGCAGGAGCGTTGGTCAACCCAAATGGCATACGTACAAACTCATATAAGCCTTTGCCGGGGACAACGAAAGCTGTCTTTTCACGGGATGAAACAGCAAGCGGGATCTGTAGAAATGCTTTTGACAAATCGATAGCTGAAATAAATTTTGCATCGCGGAGATTATCTAGAATACGTGTGGTATAAGGAAGTGGATATGAATCCTTTACGGTAACAGAATTTAATCTACGCGAGTCCAAACACAATCGAATACCACCATCTTTCTTATCTACTGCTAAGACAGGAGAGCTCCAAGGAGATTTTGATGGTTGGATTATACCTTCCTTCAATAACACCTCAACCTCATCGTATAGTTCTTTTTGTTTAGCAGGACTTAAAGGCCAATATCGTTGTTTAATAGGAGAACCTGTAGTCACTATTTCATGTTCCACAAGATGGGTTAAGCCCAAACCATTCTTTTCATATGAAATATCCTCATAAAGTTTTATAATTTCATCTAATTGTTCTTTTTGAGAAGGAGACAATTCAGTTGCAGCAGTAACTGCACAAATTTTTATTTCGGAATCGTTCACGAACGTGATATTCTTAAATAGATTATCGGCTAAGCCGAATTGTAGCCAAAAATCAAATCCTAATATAATAGGCGGTTTAAACGAAGGAATTACCATGAAAGTAATAATATGTGTGACCGAGTCGCATGTTATAGGCAAGTCTATGACTCCTAGGATATCCGTCTTCGATCCATCAGCGGTTCGAGCGATCTTACGCAACGGTCTGATCTTGAAACCTAATTTCTGAAACTCTAAGTGTAAATTAGAACCTAATACACAATGATTTGCTCCGCTGTCCAATAAACCAGAGAACTTTTTCTCGCCCACATGAAACTCCAAGAATGGACGTTGGTCATTGTTCTTGACGAATAGGATGGGTGCAGCATTATGAACTCCAAAAAACACTTTGAGATAAGCAAGCCAATCTTTGAAGTCCTGAGGACGTTCAGGAGAATTTAATTTTAAATTTTCACCAGCCGAAGTTCGTGTCACTTCATGAGTTCGAAATCGAGTTCGACCGGTCCTTATAAGTTTTTTGGACAATTAGCCTCGACAGAAGGGTTACATTTATCACATTCTAAAGCAGTGACTCCTTGTTTACGGCAACGAAAACACACCTTACCAAGGAATTCTTTACAGAACTTGAAGTGATGACCAGTCTTTTGACACTTCATGCAAATCACTTCAGATTGTACCACATTCGTGTTCGAGGATAAATTTGAATTTTTTGAAATATTTGAAACTTTTGAAATGTTTGAAACGTTTGAAATATTTGTCATCGCGGGAGCAGGGGGCAAAAATTGCTCAACCTCTCTACCGAGCCTAGTTAAGGAATCAAGTGAAGTTATATTCCGGCCGATAAGATGTACGGCGTATGTAGGCAAAATGTTGTGACGAATTATTTCGTATAATGTAAGAAAACCAAGAGGATTCGATAAATTGTTGTTGAGGTATGCAATTTCAACAATAAAATTCGCTAAACTTTCAGTAGGTAATTGTTTACGAGTGCGTAACGTAAGTTCGGTTTGGTAATCGAAATCAAGCCGATCGAATTGTTTAAGAAGTTCAACCTTCAATGTATGCCATGAGTGAACTTTTTCACGAATTGTCCTGTACCATTGTAACGCGATACCGTCTAACACCTCAGTAAAAGCCCTGACAATTAAGTCGCTGTCAACGTCTCGTGCAAGTTGAAACTCCTCCAGTCTCTGTATAAATTCTCTGACGCAAGTCGAACCGTCAAATCTTAACTTTGATTTAGTCAAGTCAACATATTTACTTAATTTAGTTGGAAACAAAGCAGTATCTGCATAGTCAGCTCGAGTAACGGAGCTGGAATTCATATTGGCATTAGTAGCTAATGGAACTGTAACATCAATCATGTCCAGATGTGGATGATTCTCCAAAAGATTTAAACTCTCAGGTTCAGATGTAACAATATTTGAAGTTTGAGTAGCCATAGTGTTAGTAGCTACCTTCTCGTCCTTAGAAACTAAGTCCTTAGAAGACCCTTCCATTATAAAAATAGGTACCAAAAAATTCACTGCATAAAGCTAGTACACAGTTCAAAATAATAATAAGGTAACAGCAAAAACTGTCAAAATAAAGTTATAGCATTATAATTATACCAGTAGAGAACCTTACTTAACAACTACGTTGCTAAATATGCATGTATGTAAGGAAAATAAAAGAAAATATTGCGATAATCCAAGCAAACTAAAAGTTTAACCTCCAAAAGCAGAACTCAGGAAAAAGTCAAAAAGTATAAGGAAATAATATATGGTATGTATGAATGTAAGAAATATTTCAAGTCCCTGTTCGCTAGGCGCCAGTTGTAATGAATTTTTAAAAAAAAAGAAAAGGAAAGGAGGAATTTATTTAACGTATGTTGGATATTTATTGTTAGGTATTATTAAGGTGTCACATTGACAAGATGTTCAAATTGAACTTCAAGTTAAGGCGGGGCTCGACCTGTAGTTCAAATAGAACCAATGATTTTATGTATAAATTAGCACTGACCAATTAATAATAAAATTATAAGAAAGGAATACAAGTTTTACTAGAGCCCCTCTACCCTAACACCTTAGGTAAATAGGCTGAAAGAAAAATATGATCTCGGGCGCCAGGCCAGCACTAAAAGGAGATACCGTGGATAGTCAGAGGAAAAGCGCTTGGGTTTTAATCGCAAGGCGGGTATGATAACTGAGTCTGCAGTGGGAGATTAAGGAAACAAAGTGAATTTAGTTCTAGTAATAATTATTTATTTTTAAATAGAAATGTACATTTGGGCTGAAGGCCGTCAAACCTGGTTTTATTTTAAAAAGTTCTAATTAAATTAGGTAGATTGACTATTATTAGCAGTCTGTAGTTAGGTCTCAGTGTCCCCAAAAAAGTCACAGTAGGTACATGGGTTCAGAAAATAAGAAATCCTAACCACTGGCCGCTTGCCAGAAAAGAATTTATGAAAAAAAACGCACTTAGGAAATCTAAAGTAATATTATTACTACAATTTAGCTAGGAAACTATAGGTAAATAGTTTTAATCGCACAGTAGAAAGTCGGAAAATTGCTACGTGGAAAATTTGGAAAATATAATGTTGGAAAGTTTAAGTCTTGGAAACTTGAGATTATCGCTTGAATATATGTTAGGCTGGTGAGAGCACCGTGAACATAGAATGCCTCTCCAAAAAAGGAATGGAAATGTAAATCTACATACCGAAAATTATCCGGGTAAATTAAATAAATTATCAGCGGGAAACCTGGGGCCGTCCATCTTATTGTCTTCAGGAAGCAACCACCTCTCCGCACCAAAGTAGAACCCCGAGGAAATGTGGAGTTTTGGAATGAAAATTGGAAATAAGTATATAAAGAAAGAAAGAAAGAAAGAAAGAAAGAAAGAAAGAAAGAAAGAAAGAAAGAAAGAAAGAAAGAAACCCGACCAACAGTCTGGAAAGGAAAACAAATCCGCGATTAACACTTTAGCACTTCTAACCGAGGAAATGACAATGGGAACTGTATGGAAAAGAACGCAAGCTTCCCCATACTTTTAAAAGGAAAATCAAGAACACTCACCGAGTTTCTTTAAATGTAAATAATCACGACGTCTGCATTTTGTCGCAATTTAAGTGAAAAGTTAAGAAAATCTGTAATGGAAAATGCGTAACTTAGGTTAGTATGAAAAAATTTGAAGGTATTTCGAACGAAATTCGCTTCTTCTCCCTGGCGAATAATGGAAATACTTACATAAATGGAAATTGATGACAAATCCCGTCTTCTATATCCTCAGGGACATGTCGAAAATTTAATTGACAAAATCTGAAAAGACACACCTCGATAAATTTCCACAAATCAGTGCGAAACCGAAAAATAATTTATAAAACCAGTAAAGCTACTCACCAAAATCCAAAATAAACAATCAATCGAGCCATTTTACCGTCGATTGACACGATATTCGCGGCCACGCCGCGGAAAAGAAAAAAACTACATGATGGAGGCCTTGGTCTGAAGACCCGGAAAAAGAATGAATGAGTCAAGGACTTTTTTTTTTTAATCAAGGAGACAACCAGACAAAAAGGAGCGATATATCAATCTACCTCCGCTTTCGTCCGTGCAAAAACCAATAAATAAAGTTGTGATATGACCACACCATCAAATGAAGAAAGTAGGACATCCTTAGGGAAAAAAACAACTGTCATGTTCAAAATGTAAACAAAAGGTTCCGAAAACGAAAGAAATTATCAAAATTTAGGTTAATTATGGCTGTGAGCCAATGGAGCGAAATTCCAACGCTACATGGGCTGTGATTTTTTTACTGCTAAGTTTAAAATATATTCAATTCGTACATACATATTCCTTCGTTTTAATATTTGATTTATTTGTAAGATTTGATTGATTGTAGCATAGACCAAATATGATTGTAGTCAGCGCGTTCAAAATATCCTGTAACAAATAAAGAGCATAATTAAAAAGGAGTCCAAAACATTCCAATATGATGTAATAGCTTAAGACGAAAAGAAAAAAGGTAAGACATGTTACGAAAATTATTTTAGATGCCCCTAAGAGCAAAAATTGACGTTATACTGGATAGACCTCTATGGTCTATCTATCCAAATACTGTAGGTATTCACTGAGCATTGCCTAGGTATACATTTGCATTAGTTTGACAAGCATATTATTTACCTATTGTACTCGGTTGGTGATGGTGAGTCAAGTATTCAACTTAATTTAATATATCACTAGATAATAAGTACTATCAACACTTACATTCCGCCACTGCTCCAGTCGTGTCGGGACCATGCTCCTTCGACAAGGCTCAACGCGCCCCACTCTTTCAACAACCTTTCGCTACCCATGGGGCCAGAAAACTCATTGTTGGCTAAATTACTGTGGAGCGTCATATACTCGAACGAACCCCAGTTGATTTTGTTTACTGCGCCCTCTAAAACAGAAAAATATTATAGTTCTTGCCGATGAGTGACTTGTATATGATGTGATGTCCGTATGAGCTTGTAGGAAGGATCTCCAACTATTGTAGTATTGTATAAATTAACTGCAATGGCTATAAAGTTTGTACTTACTTCATTTTCGGCATCTAAGCATCTATTATCCGTTATTTGTTTGTTTATTTACATTTTATTTGATACCTAGCACAGACTAAGTAAAGGAAAGATCACAGACAGATCAGATTTCAATCTGTCAAAAACGCAAATTGAACGAATGAAATAGTGATTTTCGTGACATCGCTATTTGCCGATTCAGTGTTGTCATACCAATAACTAGATAAAATAAAATGTCTATCAATCTTATCTCCTATCTAAGGAAGATATGTATATCGAAGAGAAGTCATGCTCGCGGGTGGGATATAATATCGTAATGTTTTAAAATTTTAACCTATCTATCTAGATAGGATAAGAAACTCGTGCTCCCCCCGCTGGTCGAGCCTGTGGGAAGAGAGCAGTCGCTTCAAGGGTTCTCGCTTTTTCGCCATTCAACCAACTATCAGACTCAAACCATGGTCTTGCAAATTCAAAAAGGTTGGTAAAAGAGTTGTGTCGGTAATTACACGTCTCCGGATTGGTCACTGCTGTACGCCTGTCTTCTTAAATAAAATCAGAGTGCGTGATAACTCGATTTGTGAGTGTGGTCTTGAGGAGGGTGATCTCGACCACATATTCTTCAACTGCCCTAAAAATAATAGATCAATAAATTTGTATAATTGTATTCCATCTATAGATATTCCACTACCTATTAACTTCACATGTTTGCTGACACATTTATCATCGTCCATGGAACTTTATGTATTATTTATAAAGTTCATCGGGGAAAATGATATTAAGTTATAGATAGCTACAGTTTTGTGTATTGTATAGTAGTATCAAGTACCTTCTTAATTATAAAAATATGTATTATCTCAGCTTACGTACTGTTACTTGATTATCATTGTTTGTATATTGTTTCAGAATTGCTGTAGATAGAAACTCCATTTAGTCCACACTAGCTCAAAGTCTTCACAAAGAAATCAAAATTTAAATAAATAAAAAAATTGCCCATTTCGTGTCAAGACGTGACTTTGGCAGAATTTGTCGGCATCGGCTGGTTGCCATTACAACAAAAAAAAAATAAAAAATTCTTGTGCTAAATATCCTCCGATTAAACAAAACATATTGCGAAGTCATTGTATAGTGGTGAAGTGAAAGACCCAGTTTTATCTCAGTGAAACTCTTGTTATTTTGCGAGATATAGTGCAAAACATTTTATCGCCGACAAAGCACTTTGCAAAACCCTAAATTTTCGAAAATAGTAAACCGTCTCCACAGATTAAGTCACTAAGTTCCCGCGTTACAAAATCATCTTTAGTTCTATTATACAAAATTACATCTGCGGTAACTTAAGTAGTGTTGCAACAACAAACAAAAAAACTACAAAATGGTAGATTCCACCCCTACCTCTTCGCAAATACCGGGCCTCCATCAAGATAACAGCAATGCCAAAATCCAAAATACGAAATCTGACCACAGAGAAAGTCCACAAAGCAAGGAAACTCAACCAAATTCTTTCACAGAGGGTTATTTAATACAAAACCTCGTCTAACTACTAAGTAAACAAATGGAACAATTAGCGTCAGCTTCAAATTATTGGCAACATGACCAAGTCCCTACACCAAAACGTAAAAGTCCAGTCCTGTCAAATCAAGCACCAATGAGCAAGAAGGTACCAAGCTCACGTACATAGTTCCAGTATCAAACAGCTTCGAGCAACTAATCAATGATGAAACATAAAAACCACCTACCTGCCCAGACAAAAGCCAAGTGGCAGATTACCCCGAAACCTGAACCGATCATCGTCGGAGGAGTACAAAACCTATCAAAACTTAAAGAGAGAATAGTCCCAGATTTGAACAAGTACAAACTGACCACTCTACGATCAGGCCACATTGTAAAAGTTATCCCATCTGATGTTGATACATATAAACTTATTAGAGAAACTAAAGCATGAGCGTGCCTTCAGAGTCGTTATTCGCGGACTCCACGCATAACGACGAAGAAGATGATGATGTAGATATGATAAAGGAAGATGTAGATATGATAAAGGAGGAACTGGAGTTGCTCGGGCATATGGTGAGAAGTGTCACATGTGCTCTCCATAGGCAAACCAAAGCTCCCCTGCCGCTTTACTATGTCAACCTTGAGCCTAATATAAACAACAAAAACATTTATAATGTTAAACATTTAAACAACACCATTTTATCCATTGAAGCTCCGTACAAAAAGAAGGGGGCAATCCAATGCAAAAGGTGTCAACGTTTTAGCCACTCCAAAAACCTCTGTCATCATACTCAAAGATGTGTAAAGTGTGGTAACAACTACCCAACACAGGAATGCACGAAACCACCTGCCATTCCTGCAACTTGTGCTAACTGACAAAGTACGCACCCAGCTAACTATAAAGGGTGCAACAAATATAAAGAATACAGAGACCACATCTTTAACAAAACCAAACCAAAAACCAAACCTAGACAAACAATTGAGCCCACCTTCAATCGACAACCACTCAACAACCACCACATGCAGCCACAGAGTAGTGCACAGCCTTGGCCTACTTTGCCAGCCACACCAATAACCCAGGTGGAACAGCAGGGACGGAAACACTCACTAACTCAACGCAACTCAACAGTTCAACCACAAAGTTATGCTGATATAACCAAACCCAGGGACAATAACCAGACGTCAAGTTTCATCAACAACTCCAACAACAATATGATGCAGCTCCTCAATGTGATGTTCACTAGATTTGAGCAAACCATAGAAAGGATGCTAGACAAAATGATGGATCTGATGATCGATCTGGTCAGAGTTACTGCCCAGAAGCAGAAATGAATTTATTCGTAAGGGTTGCCGCATGGAATGCCAACGGCTCACAAATCAGAAATCAATAATTTATTTCAACGTAAAGAATTTACATTCTGTTTGCCGAATGTCAATGTACTATGTTAGCCGCTGCCTTCGGGCCGTATTTGTAGTGGAGAAAAAGGCAGGGGAAAAAAACTCCACTCTGACCATCTTTTCTCAAATCATCTTAAACTTATACATCAAAACTTATACTTCATTTGTTAAATCAAACCCAGAAATATTCAAACCAGTAATCTATAGCAGCTGTCGATTACAGAGAGATTCTACTAGAGTAGGCGTTCACAAAGCAAACACAGCATTAATGCAAAAAAGTATATTCTGTATGGGGCCCTTAATTTTCAATATAATAAATATAGACGTACGTGAACTTGACATGAATAGTTTTAAATGTAGGTTAAGAAATATACTTATTAAGAAATGTTATTATAATATTAATGAATTTTTGACTGACAGATCTTGACATTGGCATCATGACAATAATATTACTAAGAGGACATAATTAATGCATATTAAGTTTTATTTTTAAGTTTGAATTGAACACAATTTTTACTAATTCTTGACATATCTTTAATGATAATTTGTGTTTGAGGTAAAGGTTTTAATTTTTCGATATAGGTCTGTTTCCTTTCAAGGCGCCTTCTCGAAATTCGTGTGCCTATTAAGGCAAAACATGCATAGGACTCGTATGTAACAATTCCAACATCATGTACTCATGTTTTACGAATAAATTGCTTTTACTTTTTACTTTTACTTTTAAAAAGCCTATATGATATGATATGATTTCGTGATAGCCACCAATAACTTTAAAAGCCAAAATAACACTTCTAACTAAAGTAGGAAAAACATTAATGCTGCGGCCAGACACACGAACAGCACCTATTCACGAGCATAACGCAGGGGTCAGCCATCACTAGTCTCAACCATTTTAGAGGGAGATAGGTGACCCGGCCACCACGCCACCATTCGAATGACCTTTAGCAAACCTGCAGATTGAGTTCTTGTCAGCTATAAAATGTGTGCTATAGTTATTAATGTGCAATCACGTCGTCAGTACACCTTTTTAAAACTAAATAAATTATAATATTAATAATTAAATAACAATGAAAGCGCAGTGGAATTGGTTTACTACCAAGGGCTTATATCGTTCATATACTCGTCTATTCTATAATAGGCTTTTTTACATAGCTATTTTTTAATGAATGTTTTAAATTTATTTTCAGACAAGGATAGAACATGTTCTGGAATTCTGTTGTAAAAACGAACGCAATAGCCTACAAACGATGTATTTACCTTCGCTAAACGAAATTTAGAATAAGCAAGCTTATTTCTATCTAGTGTTTACGTTAACGACGTCCCTATTTAATTTAAACATTGTTATATTTTTACGGACATACATTATATTATCGAATATATATTGGCAAGCCAGTGTAACAATTCCTATTTCTTTGAAACGCTCCCTTAGCGATATTTGCGGAGTTCATGGAGACCCCTTTTACGGTTATATTCGATAATATAATGTATGTCCGTAAAAATATAACAATAACGCTGGCCGCAGCATTAATGTTTTTCCTACTTTTGTAAGAAGTGTTATTTTGGCTTTTAAAGTTATTGGTGGCTATCACGGAATCATATCATATAGGTTTTGATGTATAAGTTTAAGATGATTTGAGAAAAGATGGTCAGAGTGGAATTTTTTTTTTCCGCTGTCTTTTTCTCCACTACAAATATGGCCCGAAGGCAACGGCTATCATAGTACATTGACATTCAGCAAACAGAATGTAAATTCTTTACGTTGAAATAAATTATTGATTTCTGATTTCTACCATACAACACAGAATTATTAGTTGGAGGTTTCATATAATATGGTACAATGTGAACAACATTCAACATTGTGTGACATACACAACATATTGTGTGTGTGTGTGTGTGTGTATGTGTGTGTGTGTGTGTATGTGTGTGTATGTGTGTGTGTGTGTGGTGTGTGTGTATGTGTGTGTGTGTGTGTATGTGTGTGTATGTGTGTGTGTGTGTGTGTGTGTGTGTGTGTGTGCGTGCGTGTGTGTGTGTGTGTGTGTGTGTGTGTGTGTGTGTGTGTGTGTGAGTGTGTGTGTGTGAGTGTGTGTGTGTGTGTGTGTGTGTGTGTGTGTGTGTGTGTGTGTGTGTGTGTGTGTGTGTGTGTGTGTGCACCCACCGCGCAGTTTAAAGATCAGCTCGTTGGTGGGTTGCCCGACGCGCACGCAGCTGCCGTCGGCAGCCGCCGCCGCGCCGCACTGCAGCTGCGGCGACTCCTCGACCCCACCACCGCCCGCCAGCTGCCCCCACACCACCTGCCCTAGCAGCAGTAACACGAGCACCAATCCCATCACGCTGCTATCGCCGAGTTGCGACACTGCACGACACCACACTCTTGGCAAACTCTTAGCGGGCAAACAACTCGCAGCGAAGCACTCATTCGCACACCAAACAAAAACATCACTTACATGAATAAAAGTTTACTTTTACAAGATTTATCAAGGAAATAATGTCTTTGAAATAAATCTCTGAAGGATGCCACAACAACAAAATGGGAGTGGTGGGAGTCACTCTCAGTGTTGCCAACAACTCAAGACCTGATATCGCCATTTTTCAAAGCTTAAGTAGCCTAAAGTAGCCGAAGTTTGGCTGAGATAGCCTAGCTAAGTAGCCTAAACTGTGCCTAAACTCTAAACGCTGATAGTAAAATAAAAAGGTAGTTTTTGACAATTAATTTATATTTTATGAAACAGATTCTGCATCATCTGCTATTAGCAATAACAAAACATCCACAAGGTGACAAAAAATTCTTTTCTTTTACCAACTATCGGTATAGCACAGACAAATGACAATGGTTATTAACAGCGAAGCAACACTATTTCGTCCTTAACTGGGTTAAATATTAGCTTGCCTTTCCTGTGCGCTAGGCTGACTAAGCTGTCAGGATGATATAGGTGCTGGGCAAGCCAACTCCATCTAAAAAACAATGTCCCGGGCACTGGTCCCTTCACCCATCTAATGTGAGTGAAGGTGCCACTGGACGCTGCATAAATCATCTCATTACAGTTAGCTACTACGAATTTGGGGTATTCCCTGCCATGTGGCCATCATAATAGGAATATTCTCGATAATTTTCACACGTTACTTATTCCGTGATCGTATTTTTTTAAATTTACATCTATGTTGTTATATTAGTTCGGCTATTTTAAGTACTTAGATGTCCTTTGACCGAAGTAGCCTAAACGGTGACCAGTCGCCTTTCACATTTTATCGTCGCCGATTTTATTTCTGAGTAGCCTAAATGGCGAAAAATCGCCTACGTTGGCAGCACTGGTCACTCTAACACTTTCCCAAACGTCAGTTAACGTCAGACGCAAATAAATGTCACAAAAGCGCGTTCCGATTTTTTCTCTAATAAAGTTGTATTGTAGCACGCACGGGGCGTGTTTGAGAAATACCGGAAAAAGCCGTTTATATTGTGAATTCAATAAGTTGTCACAGTAGGTAATTCCTCTCATAAACGAGCTTTCAAACCCCGTCTTAAAACTGTTTAGTAGTCGACATTTTGTACAGACCGTCACTATTAATAATACGAGCCTATACCGGACTACACAATTCAGAACATCACCTCAAGGAAAAACCCTGGTAAAACCGAAAACCGTATTAGTATACCGTAGCAAAGACGTATTTATATTATATTATCTGGCATCAAATCCGATAGTTATGTATGATTTTTGCAAATCTATTATGATGTCGGCCCAATGAATAATCCAAGTGACCTGGAGCGCCGAACGCAACTTTGTGAAAAATCGAAAACACCGCAAAAATTTCGGCTTTTTAGGGTTCCGTACCCGAAGGGTGCCAAACGGGACCCTATTACTAAGACTTCACTGTCCGTCTGTCTTTCTGTCAGTCTGGCTGTCTATATCATAAACCGTGATAGCTAGGCAGTTGAAATTTTCACAGATGATATAACAAATACTGAAAACAGAAAAAAATAAATAGTTAAGGGGGGCTCCCATACAACAAACATAATTTTTTGCCATTTTTGCTCAATATTAATAACGGCAACAGGTAGACGCTTGAAAGATTTACAAAATAAATAATCATCATCATCATTCAGCCACAAGAAGTCCACTGCTGGACATAAGCCTCCTCCATGGATTTCCAGAAAGACCGGTTGGAAGCGGCCTGCATCCAGCGCCTTCCTGCCACTTGTATAAGGTCATCTGTCCATCTTTTGGCTGGTCGTCCTACGCTACGCATCGGCCATCAGTTCTGCATGCTATGTGCCCCGCCCACTGCCACTTCAACTTACTAATCCGCTGGGCTATGTTGACGACTTTCGTTCGTCTACGGATCTCATCATTTCTGATTCGATCTCGTAGAGAAATTCCGAGCATAGCCCTTTCCATAGTACGTTTCGTGACCTTGAGCCTTCTTATGAGGCCCATAGTGAGAGACCACGTTTCAGTGCCATAAGTCATCGTAACACACACTGGTTGTATAATTTTGTCTTGAGCGATTGTTTTTTGTTTATTAGGCATGTGAAACAGGTAACAATCTTAAAATAACGATATTGGAGCATACTAGTTTTAAGCTAGATTGACACCCAAAGCATACACGCACATTAAAATACATAGAAAAACGATTCAGGTATATTAGACGAAAAGGCTTTTCTAAGTTTCTCGAATGCTGCCCAGCCGAGTTGGATTCGAAGATTGACGGAGTTGGACCGGCCTAGTTGGACTGTTGTTCTAAGTAGACGTATTTGTCTACAACTTCGAGAGTCGAGTTTCCCAATGTTATTGGGGTGGGTACAACACGGGCGTTCGAATAAATAATTAAATAGAATTAATAATTAAATTAAAATAAAATAAATATTAAGGGGTCTCCCATGCAACAAACGTGATTTTTTGCCGTTATTTCTCGATTTTTGTGTCTAATGTGGTATAGATAATGGTAAGGAACCCCTTGCGTGAGTCCGACTCACACTTGGCGATCATAACCGTAAAGGACTGGTTTTTAGGGTTCCGTAGTCAATAAGGAACCTTTATAGTTTCGTCATTGTCCGTCCGTCTGTCTGTCCATCTGTCTATCCGCGGCTTGGCACAGAGACGATAAATACTAGAGAGCTGATATTTGGCATAGATATACATATTTATTATACCGACAAATCGGTAGATAATTATAAGAAAATCTTTTTTTTAGGGTATCTCCCCTAAACCTAAATTAGGGATGCAATTTTTAGGGGTCCGTAGTCAACTAGGAACCCTCATAGTTTCCCCATGTTCGTCCGTCCGTGGCTTAGCACAGAGACGATAAGTACTAGAGAGCTGAAATTTGGCATAGATATACATATTTATTATACCGACAAAACCACAAGACCAAACCGTAAAATAAAATTGTTTTAGGGTACTGTTGGCGAAAGCGCTTCAGGAATCCAGGGAGAATGCGTGCGTTGTAATAATTTAAAGGATTTTTCTTCGGTAACACAAGTTTATTCGTCAGCCATTGCTGTGTAAGAGAGCGATACAGGTACAGGTTATAGACAAGATTTGGTAGTATTGAAAATAGCGCCATCTATAGCAATCTATAAGAAGCGTTGAAGCGATAACTGACATTATGACATTGGTGCTACTATACATTGCCGCCAGATGGCGAGAGCTGTCTTTAGACAGGTACCCTCCCCCACACCAATTTTGTTTTCTAGTCTACACCATAGTGTGGTATCGTTGGATTGTGGGTTTTAAAATAGTAATATTCATATTTGATATTTAATTAATTGCAATCATGTGGTTTTATACATTAGTTGTTGATTAAAATACAGTTCAGCACATGAGCCCTGTTAGGGCACCGCAAACATAAACTTAAAACTATATACAAATTCACAACAAAACACAGCAAACTATATACAATTTATTAATATTATTTACAATTTAGAAGTAAACTATATTATATTGCAATCAATAGCGAGATTGAAGCATTTTTAAGGTGTACATGAACGGTCTGTAACTTATCTTCGAGGAATTCTTTAATTGAATGGTAGCATTTGCTTATAAGTAGGTTTTTAATTTAGCTGAACATATATGGTCCTTATTTGTGTCTTTTAGAATTTTAAGGAGTTTGTAATACATTTGTATTGATCTGTAATGTCGGCATTTTTTAATATTTCTAGTTATGGCTCTGGTAAGACCAGCAGATGATTGCGACGAGTTGTCTTATTGAATTCAAACAGCGGAATCCGTTCCGTGGTTTTAGCCGGGCGTTGAAAGATCAGTCAGTCAGTAACTGTTGCCTTTTATGTATACAGAATACAGGGTAAAATCTGAAAACTATACATTTGTCATTAAATCATAAAAAAAAATGTCTTTGAAGCTCGGGAAAAGCTCGGAAAAAACTGCTAGACTCGGATCCTGAACTGTTTATATTTAATATGTAAGTACCTACCTACAAATTTGTAAGGAACCCTCGGTGCGCGAGACCGACTCGCACTTGGCCGGTTTTTTTATAAATAAGACAGTTTGTTCAGTTTTGTTTCTATGATTAAAAATAGTTGAATTGAATAAATGACTAGAGGGGAGTCGCATGGTCATGACGGCCTCAGCATGGAGCATCTGCAGGGTTTTCATAGGTATTTACTAGACTAACAAGTTGGAATGAGAATAATATAGCAAGCGAAAATTTTGTCTGTCATTGAGTCTCAAGTTGTGAGTTAGGTACCCCTGCATGCCAAAGAACGAACGGTCCTACCAGTTTAGACACAAAGTTTAGACAGTGGTATGGTAAATATTTATTCAATCGTTCTATTATAGGAATTCCAAGGTCTATTCGAACAATCGCGCTAAAAGTTATGCAAATAGGCGGAAAGCTAACAACATTGTGTCTAGCTGTGTAGCCTTGTAGGGCAATCATTTCCGTCAAGTGTGATATGTTTTTGTAGTGTGCGATGTACACGTAGATAAGAGCAATAAGTACTTGCTAATTACCTATTTGTTAATTTGACTAAAGTCCGAAGAATTTATTATAAGTCACATCCCATGTCCCCCCACCAATGTGACCCGAAATATGTCTATGCGAAGTCAGTCATTTATTTGTTCATGTTATTTGTCGGACATTATCCTAGGTAAAAAATATACCTATGATGAAACGGGTGGTCAATAAAACGATGCAGGTAGCTTTTACGCAGGGTTTTACTTAGACGTTCTCACAAGTTACAGTTATTAATTATGGCCGTGTGGTTGTTAGCGCGAGCCAAAACAGTATGAGGATGAGGGGCCCTCATTGAGGGCTGCAAGCCCGAGTAGATCTCTTAAAGAAAAAGGTCGCTAACAAACATAAAAACAATTAGGTACATACAGATGCTCGCCTAATGCTTTTAGAGTGAAAGAGATAGATGCTAATGACATCGGCACTAGGTAGGTACTCATTCAATGTGATGAAGTTATAATACAATGGGTATACCTACTATCGTTACTCTTTAGCATAATTACAAGTATGTGATGATTTAAAGTAGGTGTGTAATATAAACCTGTAACATTATGCCTAGGAAATACACTATGTTCTAAGTCGACACGGTCAGTTTCAACCACAGCACACGAATAAGAAGAAGACTGCACTTTACTTTTTTTTTGGAGCGACTGATAGTGGTATGAGGTGTGTCAAAGGTGTGTGATGTGAGTGAGGCTGAGGAGCAGTATATGGTTTGCATGCCCCCCGCCCACCACACCGCGCGGCTTGCGTGACGCGCAGCGCAGTCCAATCCGCGGTGGGCCAGCCAGCCAGTCACGTCAGTGACGTCAGTCACCAAGCTGCGCCACTTGCGCGAGTTGCGTGCGCGTCGTTCGTCCCCGACCTCGCGCGCTGTGTCGCTGTTTATAGAGTAGTGTGACCCTCCCTGCAGTCCCGCCGCTGCCGCCGCTACCGGTCAGCGGTCCTGGGCAGCAATGAGCCAGTCGTGGTTGCTTGGTGCCAGTTCTCACAGGCAGGTTCCATTCTCGTACTCCGCAGTCCTTCGGCATCCGCCTGGAATTTTGAGAAACAACGTTGTGTTTGTCCGACGTCATCTTCGCATGGCGCCTGCCGCTGCGCGCGAGCAACAACGCAGGTTTGAGGCTCGTTATTGCATATAAGTAATATTAGGGGTTAAAGTATGAAATTGCCGATTTGTACTGAACATCTAAATTGTTTATTTTTTAAATTTTTAACAAATTTATTTAATCAAAATAGTTGCCATTATTATTATGTATAATTGCTGCCATCTAATGGGAAGGTCATTAATGCCTTTGCGATAGAACTCCGACGATCTAGACTGCACAAACTGTGTGAAAGCATTTTGTACTGCCTCCTGGGAAGACAACTTCTTGTCACGTAGATAATTGTCCAAATCACGAAAAAAATGGTAGTCCGTTGGAGCAAGGTCTGGTGAATACGGAGGATGACGAATGGTTTCTAACTGCAGTTCCTGAAGGGTCAAAATGGTTTCTCGTGCTGTGTGAGGTCTCGCGTTGTCGTGGAGCAATAACGGTGAAGATCGATTCATGAGTCGGGGCTGTTTTACTGCTAGTTTTGTCAACATGGTTCGGCGTTCGGCACAATAGAGATCTGCCGTTATTGCTTGACCAGATCGGAGAAAACTATAGTGAATAACACCATGCTGAGACCACCAAACAGTTACCATTACCTTTTTATTGGTAAGTTTTGCTTTAGGACACTGTTGTGGCATTTGACCTGGGGTCAGCCATTGCATTTTTCTTTTCCGGTTATCAAAATCGCACGTTCGTGCGATTCGTGCGTTCATTAGTAGACCCCTCTCCAAACGCAGCATTGATATTGCGGGCTGTTTCTGCCGCGTTAGTTTCGCGTCGGAACTCGTATTAAAAAATAACTCGAATTTTCGCAGTATCCATCTTTCTTGTCTAAATTGAGTAACAAAAACAATTGAAAGTTGATATTCAAATGTTTCACATTTTTTAAAAAAAAGAACATCATAGAAACCTTTTGAAAAAAGTTTCATTCGAAAACCTCAAACCATGAAGATTCTATGTCAATTCAAAGAACCTATTGCAATAAAACGGCAATTTCATACTTTAACCCCTATTATTACCTCTGTTTTTTACGTGTTATTTCATTTAGTAGGACGACCAACAAGATTTACACGATTAGGTACATTAAAAATAAGCTACTTACGTGGTGTTTATTATATTTATTAATACTTTTATTGCACTTAGATAAATGAATGTACTTACCAATAATACGGAAATGTAATATTATTTCTCTTACAGGCAGGACAACATGCACCGTTAGTATTAGTTTTATTTATAAGAACATGATTTTATAAAACACTCCCCAAATGCACTTTAAATAGTCTGTGCTAAAGGAAAATGATTTTTAGGGTTCCGTACCCGAAGGGTGCCAAACGGGACCCTATTACTAAGACTTCACTGCCCGTCTGTCTGTCTCTCCGTCTGTCTGTCTGTCACCAGGATGTATTTCATGAACCGTGATAGCTAAGTAGTTGAAATTTTCACAGATGATGTATTTCTGTTGCCGCTATAACAACAAATACTAAAAACAGAATAAAATAAATATTTAAGAGGGGCTCCCATACAACAAACGTTATCTAAAGACAGCGCTCGCCATCTAGCGGCCATCTATGTAACCTTCATGTCGTTAAATTTCAATGTTGAACGCTTCTTGTTGGTTTCTATAGATGGCTCTGTTCCCAAATTCGATCTTGGTCTAATGTTGTATAGATATATTCGTGCGCGAGTCCGACTCGCACTTGGCCGGTTTTTTTATTTTAGCTACTTTATTGCCTGTTCCCAGATCGCGCATGAGTGTTGCGCCATCCTCAATGTGCGTGACACTATCGACGGTGGCGCTACTGGTGGCGGTGGGCTGGGCCCGCGCGGAGCCCCCCTGCCCCGTCGGCTGCGTGTGCGTCACCGGTGTGCAGCTCGAGTACACGTGTGACACGCCAGGCGGCAGCCTCGAAGCGTATCTGCAGCCCGCGCAGTTCCTGACCCTAGTCTGTCACGACCCCGCAGCGCTGGAGCCCGTCACCGCGCTGCCTGCGCTGCCCGCGCTGGCCAACTCCACGCTTCCCTCCGCCGAGCTAGACGCCTGCCGCTCGCCGCGCGCCGGCTGGGCCGCCGCACTGCGCGCGCTGGGCGTCGCCCGCACGCCGCGCCTTGTGCTGCACGCTCCCGAGCCGCCCGATTCCCCCGACCGACTCGGGCCTTTCTGGCGGTCCGAGCACTTCGCGGGGCTCGAAGACCTGAGGGCGCTCACCCTAAAGGGCGGCGGGCCCGCGCCGCCGCAGCTGCTGGCCGGGCTGATTGCGTTGCAGCGACTGACGCTTTCAAACATCCCGCTGCGGCTGGGTGACGCTCTGCCGCTGCCGCGCGGCGACGCGCTGCGCTGGCTGGAGCTGGGCGGCGCGGCGCTGGCGGAGATGCCCACGCGCGGGTTTGTGAACGCGCCGGGGCTGCGCGGGCTGGTGGTGCTGGGCGCGGGCGGCGCGGGGGGCGAGGTGCGAGCGGCGCCGGCGGCGCTGGAGGGGCTGTCGGCTCTAGCGACGCTGCAGCTGCGCGGCGTGGCGCTGGGCTCGCTGCCGCCGCGCTGGCTGGCGCTGCCCGCGCTGCAGACGGCGCGGCTGGAGCGCTGCGCGTTGCGCGAACTGCCCGGCGACTTGCTGGCGGGCGCGGTGCGGCTGCAGAACCTGTCGCTGGCAAACAACGCGCTGCAGACGCTGCCACCGGCGCTGCTGGCGGGGCTGCCGGCGCTGCGGCGGCTGGAGCTGCAGGGCAACCGGCTGACTACACTGCCGCCCGCGCTGCTGCAGCCCGCGCGCCACCTGCTCTACCTCGACCTCTACAACAACAGTCTTAAACGACTGGATGAGTAAGTTTTATTGGATACCCTGCATTCAAATGAATCGTGTGATAAAAACTAAAATAATAATAATTATTATTAGTAATATTTATTACACGTGGAAAACCAATAGCTGATAAACAATATACCTACCTATACATACAATTAATGGCAAAAATCTTAAACAATTCTCCGTCAATAGTCGATGTTTTTCTCTTGAATCGTATCGTCGTTTTTCGTATTAAATTTAAACTATAAAATCAAATTATAATTATGCATCAAGCTCCACTTGCTTGATGCTTCCATTGCCAGTCTCACGTTTCCAGACTCGCTGAAGACTGTCTGTCAGTATGTTGTTCTTTGGGCTCGCACAAACATTAGACAAAATTCGTACTTCGTTAGAGCTATAACATTGATTTCTTCACTCATAGCATTTATTTTTAGCATAGCAGTTATTCGCAAAGTAGTAACTAATAAAAACTGAATTTGGTCTGCTCTCGTGCTCGTGTTAACATTAGAAAATAAAAAATAAAAACTGACCTCGAAACACTACAGCACTTGTAGAAGTATAATTTGTAGTCGGTGCCCAGTTTCAAGACCAGCACATATTAAATTATTTCTAACTTTGTAGTGCCGTAGTGTTTCGAAGTCGGTTTTTATTTTTTATTTAAATTTTTTTTTTTCCAATTTTTGTGGGGGAGCGGGAGAAAAATAAATCAGTCCCTTATAACTATAATTTACCCTACTTAATTCGTTGCTTTAAAATTTGATGTTCTAAATTTCCATCTCCGAAAGTCTTCACCAGAACATCACCAGGTTAGCTTGGGACTACTTTTAAGCTATTTTATGAAACATACGGATGTTACTAAAGGATGGGCCCCATTATTTACTGAAAGTCTCCATCACATCTTCACCAAATTAAGATGGGACCAATGGGACGTTTTAGCTGTTCAAACAAAAAAAGAATTATCGAAATCGGTTAAGATTTGACGGAGTTATGGAGGAACATAGCCAAAAACAAAAAGTATATATACGCGTCGAATTGATAGCCTCCTCCTTTTTTGAAGTCGGTTAAAAATACAAAATACCTAGTAACTTCCAAGTTTTGTGAGCCTTTTTTACCGATGCAACTTATTACCATGTGCGTGGTGTGCCATCTTCCTCTTTGAATTTTTGGATGTAGACTTTTTTACTCACTCTGGTGGTTTGCGTGTCGTTTTTTTTTACCTGTGCTAATTGCTCAAATTATGTCTGAGAAAACTTTTTATTGGCTTTCTGTACCTATGAGCTTTAATGTGTTAGTGATAAGCTGTCAATTTCCGAATAAAATAAAATACAATAAATTGTGTGTAAAGGTACCTACCTAAAGATTGGTTAGCACTTTCATTGCGATGGCGAATCCCGTTTGTCATTTATACAAGTGAGTCAGTTAACACTTGTTCACCCATCATCATCCCCTCATAGAAAAAAAAACTCAATAACTTATTCTAATAAAACAATCAAACATAAGCAAAGGGGATACCTTCTACAGTTGCTTGTTTTTAATTAGATCCTTCACCTTGTCTTTCACTGCTCTTGCAGCTGCCCTTTCAGGACGATTAACACTTTGGTTGCCTCTGGTCACTTGTTCACTCTGACAAGCAGTCCCCGCAGTAGACGTCGAAGGGTCCCCCTCGGGTTGCAATCTTAGCAGCTGTCGACGGTTCCTTCTTCGGCGATGATGCTGGACATAGGCCTCCTCCATGGATTTCCAAAAAGACCGGTTGGAAGCGGCCTGCATCCAGCGCCTTCCTGCCACTTGGTCTCCAAGGGTTTGTGATCAAATACGTATTGATGGAACCGCTCCAGGGCAAAGACAATCGCCAGCATCTCCTTTTC
Organism: Yponomeuta evonymella; assembly: GCA_963969515.1. Classification (NCBI taxonomy): domain Eukaryota; kingdom Metazoa; phylum Arthropoda; class Insecta; order Lepidoptera; family Yponomeutidae; genus Yponomeuta; species Yponomeuta evonymella. The sequence continues at coordinate 21,187,311 of OZ018350.1, forward strand.
AATCTGCGCATATCGCTGCTGTGTATCAGTGAGTGTCAACGATGCAAACTCGACCGGACGGCCACTCTGCAGCAACACCGCACCCAGCGCGTGCGAGCTCGCGTCCACCGACAATATAGCAGGTGGCTTCGGGTCAAACAACGCCAGCACAGGCACCTCACACAACTCACGCTTTGACTGCTCTACGATTTTCTTCTCGCATGCGCCCCATGACCACTCGCTGTCTTTCTTTAGCAAGCCACGTAGAGGGCCAACCTTATAATCAGTAATTTGGGATAAATTTACTCATATAATTAATCATCCCCAGAGATCGCTCCAATGATTGCCGATCGCATGGACTAGGCATCTCCTTGATTGCTCTTAGCTTCGACTCTTCCACTTTAATGCCCTCTGCACTAAACGTGTGACCTATATATGTAATCTCGGCTAACGCAAATTCGCATTTGTCCCTGTTAAATTTTATGCCTACTTGTCTCGCCCGATCTAAGACACTTTTTAAACGTGCGTCGTCCTCATCCTTAGTGGCTCCCCAGACGATGATGTCATCCACGAACGAGTCTACGCCTTCCAGATCTTCTAATAGTTGACGTACCTTGGCATGGAATACCTCCGATGCTGAGTTAATGCCATACGGCAACCGAAGATACTGGTATCGGCCGAAAGGAGTCCCAAAGGTGCATAACTCAGCACTGTCGTCATCCAGCTGGACCATCCAAAACCCGCACCTCGCATCCAGTTTACTGAAAACCATAGCACCGCGTAACTGAGTGGCTATCTCAGTCAGCGATGGCAATGGGTAATGTTGGTGTCGGATTACTCTGTTCAGTGGTCTTGGATCTAAACACACGCGCAGATTACCATCTTTTTTGGCTGCAACTACAATGCCATTAACCCACTGCGTTGGATGTGTTACTTTTCTAATTACACCCATCTCCTCCATACGGTTAAGCTCCGCCTGCAACTGATCCCTGACCCCTACAGGTATTTTCCTGACCGGGCAAATGCAAGGGCTCGAATTATTTTCAATTGGTATCCTATAATACCCCGGTAACTTACCGAGACCCTTAAATAGGTCCTCATAACTCTGCACATCTACAGTGTATACTCTTTTAATCAGCCCTAAGGTCTCCAAAGCACTTTTACCTAAAATGCTATGACAATCACATTCTGATATGAAAAACTTTAGGTTGTAGAGAGCATTTTTATACATCCATTTTATAATGTACGCACCTACAAATGGAACATTATTTCCGCAGAATGACTGTGCACGGGTATGATCCTCAGTGATACTGTCAAGTGAGAGACCTAGCGCCAACAATGTCTTCCTTGAGATGACATTCACATCTGAGCCTGAATGCAACTTAAATGTATGACCAACAATACTACCACATAAGTAGAGCTTCTCGTGCCATTTATTGTCATTCGTTTGCTACGATACATCAATACATTCCAGTGTAGAAATGAAGTAAAACTCGTCATGGTCATCATGTTCCGCTTGTAACTCAAATACCTTACTGCACTGGGCACATCCTTCTAAAGTGGCCCTTGCCACCGCACAGGAAGCATTTCATTTTAGCAGCTGCGCAGCGTTGATCGCCGCTACACTTGACATCACCACAGGCAGCGCAGGCTCGCGCGCCTTGCGTTACCTGGTAAGACCGTGTAAGTCCCGCGCTGGTACCAGAGCCGGCCGGCCGCTCGCCGCCGCGCTCATACCCGCGCTCATTGCCGCCGCCCGCGCCCGCGCGCCGCCCTACACCGCGCTGCGACGCGCGACTGTTCCGCAATGCGTCCACACACAAAGTCTTCGATGATTCTTTTTTGACGCTTTCAATCTGCCGATTCTCATCGCTGGACATTTCACTCGCTTGACATATTTTAACCGCTCTCTCTAATATCAGATCGTCTGTGCGTAGCAATTTATCGCGGATCGCACTATTCAGGACACCACAAACAATCCGATCTCGTAAAAGCCCATCCTCTAAATGCTCAAACTCGCATTGCTTACTAAGGAGTCTTAGTGCAGTGAGGTATTCATCAATTCCTTCTCCTGGTGCCTGATTCCTTGTGAAAAATCGAAACCGAAGTTATTGTCTTGGTGCCGATTGCTGGTGCTGGTTAAATTGCTGGATCAGAACGGTGATGTCCTCACGCTCTTCTTCTTTCGAAAACTTGAATGTTAAGTATACATCATAGCCCTCGGGACCGATCAGATTGATTAGTAAGCTGGCTTGGATATCGGTTGACTCCTTGCTTACTCCAGACGCCTTGAGGAAGACCTGAAATTGTTTTAGCCACTTCCTCCACGCGTCGGCCCGACTCGCCGGTCCACCTTCCAATGTTAGCTCTGCAGGCGGGCGTGCGTGTTCCATTATTTTATCTCTAATCTTGCGTTATGAGTCTTGTTTATTGAAAAAAAAATAGGTAAAAACGCAATAAAATAAAATATTATTTCAACACCGCTGTCACCATGAAGTAAACGTCAAGATGGCCATTCGACGAGTGTTTTTTTCATAGAATATACCTACAACCATCTTAACCTTGCCCAGGAATTTATCAATGAAACCTGGCGAAATCCTAAATTCTAATGTTTTTTCGGTGTCCACGAAAGCTCACTGGATTAAAAAAGGAATAAAAATATAATAAGACAATTAGTAGGTGTCTTCATCATCATCAGCCATTTAATGCCCACTGCAGGACATAGGCCTCCTTCGTGGTTTTTATAACCATGAGGGGTTTTGCCATAATCGCCACGCTTGGCAGGCGGATTGGCGATCGCAGTATGCGGTTGGAATCTCAGGAAGACGCTGCTGCCCGTCTCCTTGTAATTTATTTCCTTAGTCGCCTTCTACGACATCCATGGAAGGAAATGGAGTGACGCTATTCTTAATCCTTAAGTAGGTATCTACTGAGTGTCATTGACAGAAAAGAAAGCTGGAGCTCACTGAAGTTAATTACTTCACTTTCAGTTCCACGTTCGCATCCCAGAGCGAGCTGCAGACGCTGATCCTGAGCTGGAACAATCTGACTTTCGGCGAAAGCATGGCCGCGGGCGCGGACGCCGGCGCCGACGTCGGCGACGACACGTTCGGCCCGTTCTCGCGGCCCTCCCCCCTCGCGCCGCTGTCCGCGCTGCGCGAGCTGCGGCTGGCGCACAACCGCGTGGCGGCGCTGCCCGACGACTGGCGCTTCCAGCTCACCGCGCTCGCCCGCCTCGACCTCAGCCACAACGCCTTCCGCCGGCTCACGGTACGTCGCCCTACATTGTTCCGTTTGTCATATAACAGTGCGGCCTTCCTGGCAATCCTGCGTCCTCGCAGGAACATCCATCCGACCGCTCCACGACTGGCAGGAGCCTCCCGCCCACTGCAAGATATAGGCCTCCCTCATGGTTTTCATAAACATGAGGGGTTTTGCCATAATCGCCACGCTTGGCAGGCGGTCGGAATCTCAGGAAGACGCTGAGGAGACGTCCTGATAATTTATTTCCTTAGTCGCCTTCTACGACATCCACGGGAGGAAGTGGAGTAAGCGCCCCCAAAGGTCAAAACTTAAACAACTTACATCAAAACCATTTACTTTCCACCAACTGCAAGGCAAAAACCGCCACAGACTGGACCAAAAGTTTGGGTCACAAAATGTAAATGGTCTTACATTTCAAAATTTGATTCTACTAAAACCAACATGACACGGAGTTAAGGCCGGTTTATGCAGGAACTCCTCCAATTAACTGGCTTTGACTCCGTCTTAAGAGTGTTTTAGTGGGATTGACTTGTTACCAATAAGACTATTGTGTGTATGCTAGCCACGCTGGAACATTTTACTGCAGTGTAATTTTCCGGGCCCAAAGGTTGCCGTCGTAAAAATATCAGTGAAAGCGAGCGAAAGAGAACTGAATTAAAAAAAAAACGAGCATGCGCGCGTAGGTGTCCTGCCCTGAGGGTTCAGAACAAACGATTACACAATTTACTGTGTAATTTACAAAAACCGGCCAAGTGCGAGTCGGACTCGTGCACAAAGGGTTCCGTACCGTTTATCTATACAACATTTGAATGTTTCGTCTACCTGTTTATTAGCATCGAGCAAGAAACGGCAAAAAATCAAGTTTGTTGTGTGGGGGCTCCACAAATATTTATTTTATTAAATATTTCCTTAAATATTTATTTCATTCTATTTTTAGTATTTTTTGTTATAGTGGTAACAGAAATACGTCATCTGTGAAAATTTTAACTGTCTAACTATCACGGTCCATGATAATATACAGCCTGGTGACAAACGGACGGACGGACGGACAGCGGAGTCTTTTATTATTGTCACTTTAGTTCCTAATTGATAGTTATGCCAGTTTGTAGTATTTAAGTGTTACGTGATATACCTATTGTGTTGTGAATGCTGTGTTTCAGTGATTGGATTCACACTGTGGCTTGACTTATTGTGAATTGTTTTTATATTTGTATAGTGTGCGTCTGTTGAAAAACCTAATAAATAAATAAACTTAAAATACGAAAAATTTATCTTATTGGTTAAAAATGCTACAGGTATAAAGTACAAGAAAAGAACTACGAGAACTAGGGTACAATAGTTTCTTAAGTTCTAATTTGGTTGAGGCCAAGGAACCAGAGAAAATCTCTATTTTATCGCGTAAGGCATTGCATTGAGCGCATGACAAAATGGACGGTAATTAACGACCCTGGAGCCGCGACATGGAACCACAAAGTTGAATTTGGAAAGTAGTTGAGGACACAACACCTTGTTACAAAAAATTTTGAACAGAAACATCTGGTCGGCGTTATGACGTCTATCCTTCAGTGATAAAAGGGTAAAAGGTCGGAGTAATGTGCCAAAGAGCGACGCCTGCCTTGATGGCAGCTCAGATAGTAAAGGAAACGCTTCTGTACTCTACCAATCCTATCAATATGACATTTACAATGAGGACTCGATCGTAGAGCAATACTCCAAAGAGCTACGCACCAATGCACAGTACGCTATTTTAAGAGCGTTCACGCTCTTGAAGTCTCGGCAATTGCGCCAAATAAATCCCAACATAGAAAGACCTTTTTTTTTAACAATGTTGTCAATGTGAGCATTGAATGTTATATATTGGGCTTTTGTCTCCTCCGATGTCCAAATGTCCAGTGCTGAGCTTCTCCTCGGTGGGCTTATTCTTGTTGAATTTAATTACAGCAGCTAGAAGACCGTCTCGTAGTCGAGGAGATGATGTTTGCTCTTGGTCTCGAAGAGTTGTCTTTCTTAGCTACTCTAGTGAATTTTTGGACATCTCTCTCGTCCAATGGACATAAGACGATTCTCGCCAATTGCTGGACAGTAGTGACTAGATTTTCGTTCTTGTGCTCTGGTAAGCATTGTATTTGAATATTGCTCTCTCTTGAGTACTGTTCCATTTGTAAACATGTAAACCTGCTTAGGAATATAACTAAAGTGGAAAAAGAGCCACTTGTTTTAACGGATTCATTGCTTATCGTTCTTGTTTTTAATCTGCTCAACAAAATACAAAAAACTCAATATGGTCTGCGTCCTCAAGGGCGGTGGTTCATAGTTTGCCACTACGGTCGCATTGCGGTAGGTATTGGGACCTAGTCCACTCTTCGTAAATATACAGCGTGCCTCACAGTGACGACACTAGATTCCATTTTGATGGCCGGGGCTGTGTATTTGCTAAGACATACAGAGCCAGCTTCATGGCGGGTCGGATGCACCGCACCATGGTGCCGAGTCCAGGAGGGCAGCGCAGGTGATACTTAAGTATCACTGCACCTGTATAGTGCGGATATAACATAATACCTTTATGTAATCTAAGTACTACTATCGTAAGAAGTCAGAAGTCGATCAGAAACGATATTGTTCAATTTAACGTGAAGCAAAGATAAGATAAGATAAAGATATTTATTTGTGAAACATGAGTATGCATAGATGGTACAATAATAAATATTTGTTCTGCATGTTTTGTCATTGTAGACATACAAATTTTTGGTAGGAGAGAGCGCCGTTACTTAATTATTATGGGTTAATGTTACAATAAAACCGAGAAAATTGGAATGTCAGGTGTCAAAAAAAATATATAAGTTTATGGAAATTGTTAATTAATAATTATTACATGATCAATAATAATAATAAAACAGAGCAAATTAGAATTGTGAAAATCACTATAAGTAATTAAAACTAAGATAATGCATGTCAAACTTAGAACTAGGTATATCAAGTATAGTATTGTAGGTTTTATATGTACCCAACTAACTGAGATTTGGAGGAATTTGAGAACAAAGAGGAAACTGAACTTAACTGACTTTAATTCGGACACGAAACTAATATTTACAATTTTTGAATACACACAAACATATCGAGAAATGCGAGAGGTTTTAGACCGCGGGTTATAGGTACAATGCAAGTACGTGCTGTGCGTCCGATGCGCTATGAAAAGTGTGTGCGGCGGGGCGGTGTAAGCAGTTTTTATTAATTGCGATCCCCGGTGTCGCTATGGCGGCGCCGTCCAATCACAGCACGCTCCGTTCATTGAGGTTGGAAGGAACATAGCGGCAGGTTATGAGGCGTCCTCATATTTTATCTTTATATTTTGTTGATGTACGCCACAGATACTCCCCTGCCGAGACCGTGAGTTCTTACGGTCGATAGGGTCTGGAAATCGTACCGTACGGCCGCTTCTTGTCTTTTTGGGTACTTGCTCATCCGTTTTTGTTCGCTCATCTATCGGTGTCTGTGTGTACTCTCGGATGACGTAGGCTGGCTTCAAATGATCGATTGTCACGCTGACTGATTTACCTTTCACTTCTATGTCGAACGCCTTTTTTCCTCTGCGCAAAACCTTGTATGGACCGGAGTAGGGAGCTTGAAGTGGTCTTCGTTCTGGGCCTTGGCGCAGGAAAACGTGACTCGTTGTTGTTAGGTCTTTCGGTATGTAGAAGGCTCGGTTTGCGCTTGTGTGCCAGGATGTCTCTTGTGGCGCCATCTGGTTGATGTGGCATCGGAGTCTACTCATGAAGTCGCTATAGTCTACCAGGACGTCAGGCTTGGGTGACAGGAACTGACTAGGCAGGCGTAAGGGCTCGCCGTATACCAGGTCGGCGGCGGACGCCTGGAGATCTTCCTTCCACGCGCTGCGGATACCCAGAAGCACCCAAGGAAGTGACTCGACCCAGTTGCCGTTTGCGTGGCACATCACAGCTGCCTTCAACTGGCGGTGTAACCTCTCCACAAGGCCGTTGGCTGCTGGGTGGTATGCCGTCGTTGTGTGATGTGTTGCTCCCAGCAACGCCACACAGTTCTTGAATAAGTGTGACGTGAACTGGCAGCCGCGGTCGGTTGTAATGTCACCAGGGCAGCCGAAGTGCGCTACCCAACCACTGAGTAGTGCAGCCACGCACGACTCCGCCGTCATGTCTTGCAGGGGCATCGCCTCAGGCCACCGCGTAAAGTGGTCTACGACCGTGAGGCAGTACCTAAAGCTGTGAGAAAGAGGTAATGGTCCAATTAAGTCAAAGTGGATGTGCTGGAATCGGGATGAGGGAGGTTTGAAGGGTGATAATGGAGCTGTAGTGTGACGTGTTACTTTGCTCATCTGGCACTGTTGGCATTCTTTGGCCCAACTTCGACAATCTCGTCTTACCCCAGGCCAGATGTATCTTTCTGTCACTAATCTTGTAGTCGCCTTAGCACCTGGGTGGCTGAGCTGGTGTATGGAATCAAAGATCTGTTTCCGAAATGCAGGCGTTATGTACGTGTTGATGTGTCGCAGTAAATCCCGCATCCTTTGCCTGGAATGGCTATTTTCTCCAGTTCTAAGGAAGAACCATCTTTCAATAAATCCTGGAGTTCTTCGTCGCTATTTTGTGCTCGAGCGAGTGCTTGGTAATCCAATGGCAGTTGTAATTCCTCGATTCTTGACAAGGTGTCTGCCACTGTGTTGTCTCTGCCAGCTACGTATCTGATATCTGTTGAGAATTGAAATATGTAATCCAGGTATCGAAACTGGCGAGGAGAACATTTGTCACGTTTTGTAGTGAACGCGAAAGTGAGTGGTCGGTGATCGGTAAAGATGACAAAGTGTCTTGCTTCGACCATGTTAATTTACATTATTTATTTACTGAACCCACTAGGACAACAGCTACTAGCGCCACTTGCATAGATAACGTTTTTTGTAATTGTCAATTTATAGAAAAAAAGGTCATACATAATTTACAGTCCGATCATAGCGGGTTATGGGCAGTTCTACCGTCAGTACTAGAAGAACCTTGTAATGAAGTAATTTGTAGACCAATAACAGAAAAAAAAATTGAATTATTTAAAAGAAAATTAGGCACACAGTTAGATTCATTAAATTTTGATAGCACTGATCCGAATACATTATATGAAGTGCTGTTTTCGACCATATCAAAACAATTTGAACAGATATTTAACGTAAAAAAAATTACAGGATTAAATCGCGGTTTTTCAGAATGGGCAACGCCAGGTTTACATAGAAGTAGGAAAAGGCTTTATGAATTGTATGAAGAGAAACAATTTAATCACGATCCGACGTTCAGAGAGTATGTTAAAAAATATTCAAAAACGTTTAGGCAAACTTGTTTAGCAGCCAAATCCATTAGCATAAGTAAACAAATTATGGCGTCAACTAATAAAATCAAAACAGTCTGGCAAGTAATTAGCAAAGAGACAGGCAAAACGAGACCTAGGGACCAGATATTTGCTTTAAAGGTAGAAGGGAATTTAGTCAATTCAAGGGAAGACATAGCAGAAATATTTGAAAATTTCTTTAAAAACATACCCCTCAAAATAACGGCTAGCTTAAATTCTTCCCCTCAATCAGCCGAAACTTTACTTCTGGAAAGTATAAATACATGCAAAGCTGACTTCCAATTCACCCATATAAGTCCCTTTGCTATTGTCAAAATATTTAAAGAGTTAAACTTAAAAAAAACCGAAGATTTGTGGGGATTATCGGTTAAACTTATATCCACGGTTATCCATATTCTAGCACCTTACCTTGCTACAATTTTCAATAAATGCATTGACCAGGGAACCTTTCCTAATCTATTAAAGTTAAGTAAAATAGTACCCTTATTTAAATCTGGCGATAGTGAAGATCCCAATAATTTCAGACCAATAGCAATATTGCCGGTCCTAAGTAAAGTTTTTGAGAAAGTAATTTTGCATCAATTGCAGACTCATTTTAGTATGAATCAGCTATTTCATAAGAAACAGTTTGGATTTACGAAGGGCCGCTCAACGACGGACGCAGGCATAGCATTAATAAAGCACATCTTTGATGCGTGGGAGGAGGCGCAGGATGCCATCGGGGTGTTCTGTGACCTGTCCAAGGCGTTCGATTGCGTCGACCACGAAACGCTCCTTATAAAATTACACCGATATGGTTTAAGTAATAAATCGCTAGCTCTTCTTCGATCTTACTTAACAGACAGAACCCTAAAAGTAGATATCAATAGAGTTAAATCCTCAGGATCTAATGTAAAAGTAGGAGTTCCTCAAGGTTCTATACTAGGACCGTTCCTTTTTTTGGTTTACGTAAATGATTTGCCCTACCTAGTAGAAAAACTATCGCAGATAGTACTGTTTGCTGATGATACTTCCTTAATTTTTAAAGTAAAGAGAGGTTTAGGTAATGTTGACGATGTAAACAATGCTCTATCTACAGTTCTAAACTGGTTCACGGTGAACAATTTGATGTTAAATGCGAAAAAGACAAAATGTGTCAAGTTCTCCTTGCCCAATGTTAAAAATGTTGACACGTGTCTAAAAATATCTGGTGAGAAATTAGAGCTGGTAGAGTCCACACTATTTTTAGGCATAACAATAGACTCAAAACTGCAATGGGGTCCGCATATTGAAAAACTATCGGGTAGGTTGAGTTCAGCTGCATTTGCAGTTAGAAAAATTAGGCAACTTACAGATATATCGACTGCGAGGCTGGTCCATTTTAGTTATTTTCACAGTATTATGTCATATGGGCTGTTATTATGGGGACGGGCAGCAGATATAGAAACAATATTTATTTTGCAAAAAAGAGCAGTAAGAGCAATTTACAACTTAAGCAGTAGGGAATCGCTAAGGGAGCGTTTCAAAGAAATAGGAATTCTTACACTGGCTTGCCAATATATATTCGATAATATAATGTATGTTCGTAAAAATATAACCATGTTCAAATTAAATAGGGACGTCCATAACGTAAACACTAAAAATAGAAATAAGCTTGCTTATTCTAAATTTCGTTTAGCCAAGGTAAATACATCGTTCGTAGGCTATTGCGTTCGTTTTTACAACAGAATTCCAGAACATGTTCTATCCTTGTCTGAAAATAAATTTAAAACATTCATTAAAAAATCGCTATGTAAAAAAGCCTATTATAGAATAGACGAGTATATGAACGATATAAGCCCTTGGTAGTAAGCAAATTCCACTGCGATTTCATTGTTATTTAATTATTAATATTATAATTTATTTAATTTTAAAAACGTGTACTGACGACGTGATTGCACATTAATAACTATAGTACACATTTTATAGCTGACAAGAACTCAATCTGCAGGTTTGCTAAAGGTCATTCGAATGGTGGCGTGGTGGCCGGGTCACCTATCTCCCTCTAAAATGGTTGAGACTGGTGATGGCTGACCCCTGCGTTATGCTCGTGAACGGGTGCTGTTCGTGTGTCTGGCCGCAGCATTACTGTTTTTCCTACTTTTGTAAGAAGTGTTACTTTGGCTTTTAAAGTTATTAGTGGCTATCACGGAATCATATCATATAGGCTTTGATGTATAAGTTTAAGATGATTTGAGAAAAGATGGTCAGAGTGGAGTTTTTTTTCCCGCTGCCTTTTTCTCCACTACAAATACGGCCCGAAGGCAGCGGCTAACATAGTAACATAGTACATTGACATTCAGCAAACAGAATGTAAATTCTTTACGTTGAAATAAATTATTGATTTCTGATTTCTGATTTCTGTCTGAAGTAACGTATCGCTTCATAAATCGCTAAAAGTTCGCGATCGTATGGGCTGTATTTTCTTTGAGTGGGACTAAGTTTTCGAGAAAAGAATCCCAGTGGCTTCCATTCCTCGTCATCCTTTTGCTGTAGGACTGCTCCGATTGCTACATCTGAAGCATCAGTTTGGACTGATAACTCGGCTTCTAAGACTGGGTGCGACAGCATTGTGGCTCGAGATAAAGCGACTTTGCAGTCCTCAAAGGCTCGTAGCTGCTGAGGAGATAAGTCGATAGGTTTTGAACCTCTTGCCTGTGGTCCCGAGAGTAGAGTGTTCAGCGGAGCTTGCAGGTCAGCTGCGTGTGGGACAAATCGGCGATAAAAGTTGAACATTCCCAAGAATCGCCTGAGCTCTTTGACGGTTTTCGGGATTGGGTACTCTTGTATCGCCTGTACCTTTGTTTCCAATGGTTGTACTCCTGCTGCTGAGACTGTGTACCCCAGGAATGTGACGCTGGGTTGGCCAAAGACACACTTCGACGTGATGATCAGTACTCCATACTCATCTAGACGTTGGAAAAGCTGTCGTAGGTGTTGTTTGTGCTGTTGTTCGTTCTCAGAAAATATAAGAATGTCATCGATATAGCCGTAGCAAAAGTCGAGTCCCCTTAGCACCTCATCAATAAAGTGCTGAAAAGTCTGCGCGGCATTGCGCAATCCAAATGCCATGTACGGGAACTCATACAGTCCGAAAGGCGTAGTGATGGCTGTTTTGGCAATGTCGTCCTTGAACACAGGATTATATGCCTTCACTAAATCTATTGTCGTGAAGATGGTTTTTCCGGACAGCTGGTGTGAAAAATCTTGAATATGACGCACAGGATATCTGTCAGGAATAGTTCGGGCATTTAATGCCCTGTAGTCGCCACAAGGCCTCCACCCGTCGTCCTTCTTTCTAGCTAAATGTAAAGGCGATGACCAATCGCTTTCAGAGCATCGTGCAGTACCATTTTGAAGCATGTCAGAAAATTCTTTCTTTGCAACAAGTAGCCAATCTGGATCTAAACGACGTGGGCGGCTTGAAATTGGTGGGCCTGGACTTGTTCTGATGTGATGCTCAGTGTTATGTTTAGGGATTTTGTGTTGGCCTGCTGGACGTGTGATGTCAGGATACTCTCGGAGGATGTCATGGTATATTGAACTACTAGCAATGGTTCTGATAGACGTGACAGCCTCTATGGATGCGACATGTGGTGCATTGATGGTCAGTGTGGTGAGATTATCAACTAAGCGGTGATTGTGGCAGTCGACCAAAAGCTTATAATGCGACAGAAAGTCCACTCCAATGACTGGTTTGGTTACGTCAGCAACAGTAAAAAGCCATGTGAAAGCGCGTCGTAAGCCAAGATCCAGCTCAATGTGGATGTCGCCGTATGTAGCAATGGTGGTGTTATTTGCAGCAAAAAGCTCATACTTAGTCTTTGTGCGGGGCCCTCGAACTAACGACCGTGGAAATACGCACAGGTCCGAACCCGTGTTTATTAGATATTGTATCTTTTTCTTCCGGTCTGTTAAGAAGAGGCGGCCTGATGAAACAGGGCAGACGATCGCCGCGTTCACTACCTGCCCGTCAAGTTTTCCGCTTTATAAGTGCATGGAGTAACACATTTCTTCGCTTTATTGCCATAGCAATAATGGTACCAACAATGTGGATGATCCTCAGGTCGGGTTCTGTAGCGAGATGATGAACGGTTTCGGGATTGTGACCGGTTCCGTGAGTGAGAACGACCTCCAGGTCGGGACTGGTTGCGTACCTGAGTGGCGAGTGCTTCGACTTGTCGTGTCAGCTCGGAGACTTTTTTGGACAGATCGTCGTAAGCTGGCGCGTGCATTGTGGATGATGTGCTGGCCACCTGTGTGCCTGGTGGTGCCAAGTCATGGATGTGATCCGCCAGGTCTGCCACTGCTTCCAGGGAGCTGTCTAACTGCGAAGCGAGAATAAATTGCACATTAGGCGGTAACCTGCTAGCCCAAATCATCCTAATAAACTACTTAGGCACTGCCTGGCCAGCTAGGCTCTGCAAGCGGCGCAAAAACTGGGACGGTTTCCTGTCGCTCAGTTCCTCCTGGGTTAGTAGTTGTTTGATTTTGCGTTCTCGTGAAGCTGACAGTCTCTTAATTAATTCTGCCTTTAATGTTTCATACTTTCTGTCGGTTGGCGGGGAAAGAATAATATCTTCAACCTCGTCCGCAACATTGGGGGGCAGTTGAGCAGTTACGTGGTAGAATTTAGTTGAATCTACAGTTATTCCACTAAGAGCAAATTGTCCCTCAACCTGAGCAAACCATACCTCGGGCTTTTCCGGCCAGAATGCAGGTAATTTGGGTCCAACCTTATAAACATTCGCGTCGTCGCTCCTACCTCCATGGTGAATACCCGAATTCGACTGCAGTCCGGCGTGTCCGCTTCTACCTCCTTGTTCGGTAGGATTGTTCGTACTGGTACCCGTTGCTGTTGATTGCTCGAGCGCCATAGTCTCGTCTTCGTCCATCGAGCAGTATATGTCTTCTGTCACCACTGTGGGTTTTATATGTACCCAACTAACTGAGATTTGGAGGAATTTGAGAACAAAGAGGAAACTGAACTTAACTGACTTTAATTCGGACACGAAACTAATATTTACAATTTTTGAATACACACAAACATATCGAGAAATGCGAGAGGTTTTAGACCGCGGGTTATAGGTACAATGCAAGTACGTGCTGTGCGTCCGATGCGCTATGAAAAGTGTGTGCGGCGGGGCGGTGTAAGCAGTTTTTATTAATTGCGATCCCCGGTGTCGCTATGGCGGCGCCGTCCAATCACAGCACGCTCCGTTCATTGAGGTTGGAAGGAACATAGCGGCAGGTTATGAGGCGTCCTCATATTTTATCTTTATATTTTGTTGATGTACGCCACAGTATGTCAACTGTCGAGATATTAAAATCTTTCAGACAAGTACTCCGTTACAGTGTAATAGCATTTTTCGGATAATGTTTTCTTCAATTTATTTTTGAACAAATTTGTATCGAGTTCTCTTAGGGCACTAGGTAATTTGTTGTATATTGTGGGTCCCATACAAAATATACTCTTTTGCATTAACGCAGTGTTTGCCTTACGGATGCAGACTCTACTAGTGTCCCGTTGCAATCTATTACTAACATGTGAGATCCGCTTAAATAAATCTGGATTCGATTTCACAAATAAAGCTGCTTCTAATATATATATAGATGGAAGTGTCAGGATATTGTGTTTCTTAAAATAAGGCTTACAACTATCGGTTGGTTTTAGTCGGAACATGGCTCTTATGCACCTCTTTTGTGCTTTGAATGCTGTTTCTCTCTCCGTAGAGTTCCCCCAAAATATCAAGCCGTATCGCAGCACTGAAGCTACAAGCCCATGATAGGCCGTAACCACAGCATCAACGTTTGTGATAGGAGATAGCATGTACAACAGGTAGGCTGATGAACTTAGCTTTTTTGATAGTTCTGCAATATGCGCTTTCCAATTAAGATGATTATCTACAGTTAATCCTAGAAACTTTGTGGTGAATACCTCTCTAATGCATATGTCTCCGTGATGTATATTAAGGTCTGTTATTGTTGGCTTTCTTTGGGCGAATTGCATGAGATTTGTTTTCTTTAGGTTGACCCGTAGGTTGTTATTATTTAGCCACTCTATAATTGAATGCAGAGATTGATTAATGTCATTTTCGTAATTGCAGTCCTGTTTACATTGTACAGTGACGGTACTGTCATCAGCAAAAAGAGACATAGGATTTTTTGTTGACGTTGGCAAGTCATTTAGGTACAAAATAAATAATAAGGGGCCAAGTACACTGCCCTGTGGCACTCCGGTAGAGACACGCCGCTCACAAGACATAAAGGTCTCTTCTTTTTTAGATTTCGGGTTAATACGTTTTATTTGTGTGATTTGGGTCCTTTCTTGTAAGTATGATTCTATCAATTGCTTTACATTTCCTCGCACACCATATGCTTCAAGCTTGTTTAATAAAATGCTATGATTTACACAATCAAGCGCTTGGGTCATATCCATGTAGAGTGTGCATACAGGAATTTTGGAATCTACACAGGTCATAACAATGTTTAAAAAGTCAAAAATTGCCATGTTAATGGTTTTGTTTTGGCGGAATCCCTTTTGTTCATTTGTCAATATGTTATGTTTTTCTAAGTATGAGTTTAATTCTCTATATATATATTTCTCGAAAATTTTTGCAAATATTGGAATCAGTGCTATTGGTCTATAGTATTCAAGACGCTCACGATCTTCCTTTTTAAAGATAGGTTTTATTATAGCCATTTTCAAACCAGTTGGATATTTCCCTTCAGATATACTAAGGTTAATAATATAACTTAAGTGACCGCAAATTTCAAGTGCCACATGTTTAATTATTGTTGTGCTGATACCATCATATCCGACACTATTTGTGTTTTTGAGTGATTTAATAATTCTCCATATATCGTAGGGCACACTGGGTAACATAAACATAGAATTACTCTGCTTCACAATCATCATCATCATCATCATCAGCCGGTGTCAGTCCACTGCTGGACATAGGCCTCTCCCAAGACACGCCACTGAGCTCGATCTAAGGCTCTTCTTTTCCAGTCACTGCCCACCGCTTTGCGAATGTCGTCGCTCCACCTGGTCACAGGGCGTCCTACGCTACGTTTGCCGATTCGCGGTCTCCACTCTAGGACCAGTCTTCCCCAACGGTTATCGGTCCTGCGGCAGATATGACCAGCCCACTGCCACTTCAGTTTGCTAATCCGTTCAGCTATGTCGATCACTTTGGTTCTCTGGCGAATTACTTCGTTTCGGATTCGATCCCGCAGAGAAACACCTAGCATAGCTCTCTCCATAGCTCGCTGAGCGACTTTAAATTGGTGGACTAGTCGAACCGTGAGTGTCCACGTTTCGGCCCCGTATGTCATGACGGGTAGGACGCACTGATTAAAGACTTTTGTCTTTAGAGACTGCGGTATAGGCGACGAGAAGACTCGACGGAGTTTCCTGAATGCTGCCCAGCCCAGCTGAATTCTTCTCTGGATTTCCTTCTCGAAGTTATGTCTGCCTAGTTGGAACGTCTGCCCTAGGTAAACATACTGCGAAACAACTTCGAGTGGGATTCCATTTACGGCAATCGGTTCCGGAACAACGTGCTCGTTGTACATAACTTTGGTTTTATCCAAATTCATCCGGAGACCGATGCGACGAGAAGAATCAGCTAGGCCATTCAGCATATTTTGTAGGTCTTGCAGCGTCTCTGCAATAATGACTATGTCATCTGCGAATCGTAAGTGAGAGATGTACTTGCCGTTAATATTGATGCCACAGTCGTTCCAGTCCAGCGTCTTAAACACATCCTCCAAGGCGTTAGTGAACAGTTTCGGGGATATGACGTCCCCCTGTCTCACTCCTCGACGCAGGTGGATATGTTTAGTTCGCCGGTTCTGTACTTGTACGGTCATCGTTGCGGCATTATATAGACATCTCATCACTTCGATATATCGCCAGTCGACTTGGCAACGCTGCAAGGACTCCAAAACAGACCAGGTTTCAATTGAGTCGAAGGCCTTCTCATAGTCCACAAATGCTAAGCACAGGGGCCGATTGTACTCTTCGGTCTTCTGTACAATCTGTCGCACTGTGTGGATGTGGTCTATGGTGCCGTAATCGCTTCGAAACCCTGCCTGTTCCGGAGGTTGAAATTCGTCGAGTCTTCGCGCAAGACGGTTCGTGACGACCCTTGAAAACACCTTGTAGACATGGCTCAGAAGCGAAATCGGGCGATAGTTTTTTAATAGGGTTTTATCTCCTTTTTTAAAAAATAAAATCACCGTGCTTCTGTTCCATGCCTGTGGAGTTCTCCCAGTGAAGAGAACGGAATTAAAGAGCTTTAGGAGCTGACTTACAGCTGGGGCTCCTCCAGCTTTCAAAAGCTCTGTAGTGATTCCATCCTCACCTGGGGCCTTTCCATTTTTGAGCTGTCTAAGGGCCATCACGATCTCATCTCGGCTAATTTCGGGCAGGTCTTCTGTGAAGTGGCGGGTCAAGGTGGCTCTGCAGTCCTCAGTATCGGGTACGGGCCTAGAAGCATGCGATGCGTAGAGCTTGCCGTAGAAGTCTTCAACTTCCGACAGAATCTCCGACTTGGATGTGACGATATTCCCGGTTGACGTTGTCAGCTTTGTGAGGTGGCTTCTCCCTAGAGGCTGGACGAATACTTTTGACCCCCGATTCTGCTCAATTGATTTTTTAATCAAAAGCGTGTTATAGGATCGGAGGTCGCGTCGTACCAGCTTCTTTATGGTTTTATTGCGCACCTGGCTGATTGACAAAGCTGACAATGGGTCTGTTCGTCTCTCTTCCATTAGTCGAAGTGTTTCTACTGAAAGTTTGGACTTTTTACCCGTACGCTTGCTCTCGCAAAACTTCGTCCCTTCTTCCCTGAGAATTTCCACCACTTCCTCGAGTTTTTGGTCCACGTCATCTGTGGTTTCCAAGGCAGCAAATCGATTTTCCAATTTTAATTGGAATGTTTCGGACCCAACTGCGGTTTGGAGTAGGTTCGGTCGGAGCGTGGACTTCATCAATCGGACTCTCTCAGCTTTGAAGTCGATATCCAGAGAGCCTCGTACAAGTCGGTGATCACTTCCAGTATTAAACCTAGTGATCACCGAGACGTCTCTGAATATGCGCCGTTTGTCCGTAATGATAAAGTCAATCTCGTTTTTTGTCACAGTGTCGGGGCTTTGCCATGTCCACTTCCTTTGCGGCCTTTTCTTGAAAAATGAGTTCATCAAGTAAAGCCCCTCTTTCTCGAGGAAGTTGACGAGCATTTGTCCCCTGTGATTCCTACTGCCGAATCCGTGTGGTCCTATAGTCGATTCACTGCAGGTCTGTACTCCCACTTTAGCGTTAAAGTCTCCCATGACAACGTTGTAGTGAGCCTTAGAAGTGGTATGTAAGGCTTTGGAGATGTCTTCATACATGCTTTCCACCTCGTCATCCGAGTGTGTCGAGGTCGGTGCGTAAACCTGGATAACCTTGAGGTTGTACCTCTCGGTTAGCTTAATAATGAGGTACGCAGCCCTGGTCGACACACTTGAGATTTCTACAACGTTGTCACAGAGAGCCTTGTTGACCAGAAACCCGACGCCGCCCTGAGATGGCTGGTCTCCTTCTCTGTAATACATAAGATGTCCCGATTCTAGAGTTACGGTGTCCTCGCCCTGTCTTCGAACTTCACATAACCCCAGAATGTGCCATCTTATGTGTCCTAGCTCCTCCTCCAGCTGCACCAGATGATCATTTAGTCTAATCGTGCGTCCATTATATGTAGCGAGGGTCAGTTTGTTTTGGCGGCCTTTCGTAGCCCGGGGATTCTTAGCACCCCCTGCCCTACCGTAACCGTGACCGCCGCCATGGTCAGGAATAGCAGGGCGGCCGGGAACTGGGGGCCTTGGCATAGTGGGACTATCCATGGGAGGTTTATGCCCTAATCGCCACGCTGGGCAGGCGGGTTGGCGATCGCAGGGCGTAACTTCTCGCAGTGGTGGCGCTGCTGCCCGTCACCAGCCTGTAGTATTTAGCTACGCCGTGTTATTTTGAAATGGTTATCCCGCCATTTTTCGGTCGCCAGAGCCTCGTTCGTAGGTCAGCAGGATGCACCACGGGCAGGTGAGGTTGGCTAGGAGCACTTAGAAGGTATTCGCTCCCTTACATCCCTTGCTTCACAATGCAAGACTCTATAATACCTTGAGATTCTGATGTAGGTTTTATTTTGTCTATAAAATAGTCATTAAAAGCATTTGCTATACACTGTGGATCTGTCAAAATTGTATTGTCAGTTCTAATTTTTATGATAGAGTCCTTTGGTATGTTCGGTTTAGTGTCATTTATTATTCGCCATGTCGTTTTAGATTTATTGTCAGATGTAATTATGTTATAGTTATTTTGAGCCCGTTTGGTTAGTCGTATAATTTTTTTGAACGTTTTTGTGTATTTTTTTAAATTGAGTTTATTTACTTTGTTAGGGTTAAATCGATATAACCATAACATGTCCCTTTTTTTTCGACAGCAAGCCTTAATTCCTCGTGATACCCACTTTGGGCTTTTCTTTGTTTTTATTGTAACCAGTTTGAAAGGAAAGCAAAGATTGTAAATCAATGTGAATTTTTCTAAGAATAAGTCATATGCAGTATCTGATTGGCTTGTTTCGTATATTTCCGGAAAATGTAGACTTTTAATAATTTCTTTAAATTTATCTATATTTTCTTTACTATAATCCCTTTGCTTACGGGGCCAGAAAGGTAGCAAGCACACTTTTTTTGTAGGACATTTTAATATCTGGGCTGTATGATCAGATAGAGCAAATTCCCTAACTTCTGACTTGCATTTTTTCCCAAAGTCATGCGCAAAGTTATCGATACATGTATTACTTACAATTCTAGTTGCTTGCCTTAGCTCTAGCTTAAGATTAAAGTTCAGCAGCAGACATTCAAAGTCTGATGATATATTAGATTCCTTTAAAATATCAATATTGAAATCACCGGTGACAATTAAATGTTTCTTGTGGTGCTTACCTACATATTTTAAGTAAGATCCCCTCTAGTCGTTCAAGAAAGAAATTTATGTTACTTGTCTTTGGGACTCGGTAGATACAAACAACAATTATATCATGGCTCGTCAACTCCACAGCGCAGCACTCTATCACGCCACTTACTGACAATTTTGTAATTTCCGGCAAGTCTCTATATTTGTGGCCATTTCTCACAAGAATGCACGAGCCCCCTCTCTTACTGTCTTCTCTACAAAAGCAGGCTGCCAATTCATAGTTAGGGACCTTTAAGTATGCTTCGTACCCCTTCATCATGAAGTGCTCTGTAATGCATACCAAATCCATACTTATATCACTACATAAAAGCTGCTCAAGGCATACTGTAAGTGCATCGGCCTTGGTTAACAAGCCTGCAATATTTTGATGCATGAGATAGAGCCATTTATTCTCGAAAAAACAACTCGGCCTCTTGTTTATCGTCACACTTTTCTGTGGTCATGTTATCAGATTTTTCGTTGAAGGATTTAATGGCATCTAACAGAGCATTCAGATCTCCGAATCTGGTAGTCATGCATGCAAAGGGGAACTTTTGCCTGGGAACTGGAACTTTTAGTAAGGGTGCCACTTGGAAAAGAGTATATAAACCGACTTGCTGACAAACGGCATCAAATAGCCCTTTATGACAAGGAACAAGCCAGTTCTTTAAAAATCTTCGCCCAAGTGAAAACTTGATAAGGCAAAAATATTAAATTATATGCTAGATAGTTCAAGACAACCATTTTCAAAACTTTTGGCATTCATCATATTATTATCTACTCGATGTTAGTCATGTCGATGACCACTTGAGATATATCTTTGCTTATATCTTACTCGGGTAGGACATATTCGCGGTACACCTCACTCGATTGGGGCATACCTCCAATACTGCTCCCACTTGGGACCTTATAGCCCAAAGCTGGTGCTGGTGATGTAGGATCATCCTTCTCAAGGTATACCTAGTACTGACTGAGCTTGTCCAGCAAATCCACTTTGTCCCATTTTGTTCGCTAAGTAAGATAAAACCATCCTTGTGTCTCATAGCCTAAGAAAGCAGAGATAACATAAATACTGACAGTTCCTCTGTTATGCAGTACAGCTTATACTCCAGGCAGGTTCACTTTTCTGATAGAAGTTATTTACATAGTTATAGACCACAGCCATACCTATAGGTTACATTCACCCCCAGGGGATATAAATAGGATCTAAATTCAAAAAGAGTTGAGCCAGTTAGGGTAACTTGAAGCTTCTTCCTTTTACGGAAAGGATTACGCACCAGTCGAATATAGTACCTGAGGTACTGGACAAATCAGGAAATGAATTGTAAAACAAATGATAAATACTTTTCCCAGGCGGTCTCCCATCCAAGTACTGAACAAGCCCGATGTTGCTTAACTTTGGTGATCGGATGAAAACCGTGTATTCAACATGGTATGGATGTTGGCTGGTTTATTATTCTGAACCATTAATTATTTAGAAGATAACCATACAGTAATGGTACCGTTGAGAGGACATTGACCCTTAAATAGGAAGGCTTAACCCAGTAACGCTGTGGATTACTTTGCAACAAAAGGTTGATCTTCAACTTGTGTTTGCTGCTACTTTTGGTCACAAGGTACATAAGATAGGTAACATTTTTTAACAGTACTGTTACAGCACGCCATTTTCCTTTAGCCTTGGTAGGTGACATACGAATAATAGAGGCAAGTAGAAATTTTCTCACAAGTAAAATGGAACTACATAATTAGCTTGCGTACATTATACCTTGAGACTATTGTATATTTTAAGTGTTCTGCCGATGTAATGCTCAGTTTTGTGAACAAATAAAAAAATAATTATAATAAAGCTATCCTAAATAGGGCTAGTCCACGGCTAGGCTAGCCGGTGTCACCCACCACATGACACTACGCAGTAACACTCCAGTGATAGGTTTTTTTTCGCAGGACGCGGACGTGAACATCGTGGTGTCAGGCGACGCCCTGGAACTGGACCTGCGCTACAACAATATCTCAAGCGTCGAGCTGCTGGCGCCCGACACCGCCGCGTGGGGCGGCGTGGGGCCGCGCGTGCTGCTGGCCGGCAACCCGCTGCGCTGCGACTGCCACCTGCACCAGCTGCTGCGCCGCGCCGCGCCGCGCGGCAGCTTCCAGCTGGACGGCGTGCACTGCGCCGCACCGCCCGAGCTGCGCGGCCGCGCGCTGCCGTCGCTGCCGCCCGCGCTGCTGCGCTGCGCTCTACCGGCCCCCGCCTGCCCCACTACCTGCGCGTGCGAGCTGCGCCCAGGCCTGGCCGGCGGGCTGCTGGCGCTCACCTGCCCCGCCCCACCCCCCGCGACCGCCTGGCCCGACCCCGCGGCCTACGGTCTGCCCGCCTCCGCCCTGCGCCTCACCACCCCGCCGCCCGACTCCCTCCGACCGCCCGCGCTTCCGCCGCACTGCCGCAACCTCAGCCTGGCCGGGCTCCGCCTCGCCCGCGTCCCGCCCGCCCCCGCCGACCTGCCGCTGCTCGACCTCAGCGACAACTCGCTGCGGGAGCTGCCCGAGGAGCTGGCGGCGGCGAACGCCACGCGCCTGCTGCTGGCCGGCAACCCGTGGCGCTGCGACTGCGCGGCGGCGCGCAGCGTCGCGCGGCTGCAGCGCACCGTCGAGCGGGTGGACGATTGGGCGGAGCTGCGCTGCGCGGACGGCTCGCCACTGGCGGCCGCGCGGGTGGCGCCCTGCCCCGCGGCGGCGTGGCCCACGCTGGTGGCGCTGGCGGCGGTGGCGGCTGCGGGCGCGCTGCTGGCGGCGGCGGTGGCGCTGCGGTACGCGCGCGAGTTACGCGGCTGGGCGGCGGCGAGAGGGCTGGCGTGCTGCTGGCCCCCGGAGCCGGCCGACGCCGAGGCGGGCGAGCGCGACGAGCGGTTCGACGCGTTCGTGTCGTACGCGCACGCCGACGAGGCGTGGGTGGTGGGCGAGCTGGTGCCGCGGCTGGAGCGCGCGGGGCTGCGGCTGTGCGTGCACTTCCGCGACTGGCCGGCGGGCGGCTGGATCCCGGCGCAGATCGAGCGCTCGGTGCGGCAGTCGCGCCGCACGCTGCTGGTGGTGTCGCAGCACTACCTGGCCAGCGACTGGGCGCAGCACGAGTGGCGCGCGGCGCTGGCGCAGCCACGGCCGCGGCTCGTGCTGGTGCTGCTGGGACGGCTGCCGGCGGGCGGCGCCGCCCTGCCGGCCGAGCTGCGCACGCACATGTCGCGGCACACCTACGTAAAGGTGGGCGACCCGTGGTTCTGGAGCAAGCTGCGCGTGGCGCTGCCGCGGCGGCCCGTGAAGCCCGCCGAGCCCGCCGAACGCCACCGCCGTGACGTCACGTGCAAGCTCGGTTTCGACGACCGGCTAGACGCGCTGTGCGCCACCCCGCCCGCCGCCGCGGCCCCCGCCTCCCCCGCCGTCGCCGAGGGCGCACTGCTGGTGAGGCTGGAGCCCGCGGCACTAGAGGCGTGACCGCGCTGTGACCGTGGCACTCGCGGCGTGACCGCGGCACTCGAGGGGTGCCAACGCTGTGACCGCGGCACTCGAGGCGTGACCGCGCTGTGACCGTGGCACTCGAGGCGTGACCGCGGATTTCGAGGCGTGACCGCAGCACTCAAGGCGTGACCGCGGCACTCGAGGCGTGACCGCGGATTTCGAGGCGTGACCGCGGCACTCGAGGCTCGCTCGAGCCTAACCACATAGAACCTCCACTAAAATAACGAGTCTCATCTGTAAAATCGGCTGACATTATTGTGTTTAGTTAATTACTATAAGGAAAATCCGTGTGGCGCCGGATTAAGAATAGCGTCACTCCATTTCCTTTCGTGGATGTCGTAGAAGGCGACTAAGGAAATCAATTACGAGGAAACGGGCAGTAGCGTCTTCCTGAGATTCCAACCGCATACTGCGATCGCCACCCGCCTGCCAAGCGTAGCGATTATGGCAAAACCCCTCATGGTTATGAATACCTTGAAGGAGGCCTATGTCCTGCAGTGGGCGTCAAATGGCTGATGATGATGATAAAGAAAATATAGAACTCTAGCGTCACCGAGGAAAAACAATCATATCTTTTTAAGGTTCCGTACCTCAAAAGAAAAAACTGAACCCTTATAGGATCACTGTATTGTCCGTCCGTCCGTCTGTCTGTCAAGACCCTTTATCTTGGGAACTCGTGGATATATGAAATTAAAGCCATATACTCAGGTCTATTAGTCTTTTAAGATAGGAAAAAGCTCGGCAAAAATTGCGAGACTCGATTCCTGAACTAATTATAATATGTAAGTACAAAAAATACAAAATGGTCTATTGACACGAAAGATATGTTCATACTGTTACATAAGTATAGGTATAAAGGCTTGAATCAACCTTTCATTATAACAGGTGGTGTAAACCTTAGAGTAAAGTAATGGTGTAAACCTAGGATCTCATAATGTTAGGTAGGTACTCTAAAATATTTTAATCAGTCGGATAAGAAACAGTAACAGCCTAAGAGCACCTACATACCTACATACATACATAAACTCACGCCTGTATCCCAGAGGGGTAGGCAGAGACAAGGGACTGCCACTTGCCCCGATCCTGACAGACACTTTCGCTTCCTCGTCGTTGCATGCACGCACGCCGGTTTCGGGTACTTTTTATCTTGCCCTTTGCTAATACATCCCCTATTTGGTTGAAGTATGTCTGTCTGAGTCGTCCCTTCCACCCACATTCGCTTGATATATTTGTTTCGACAATCTTTCTTTCTTCATCCTCTCCACATGTCCAAACCAACGCAATATTCCTACTGCATTAATCCTACTTTCTTGCTTCTTTTGCCATACCCAAGTCTCGCTAGCATACATAAGTGTAAGAATCTACCTACAAATTTGTACGGAACCCTCGATGCACAAGTTCAGCTCGCACATGGCCGGTTTTTTTCGTACAGATCGAAGTTGCAAAAAGTGTGTACAATCATTCAATCATGTTAACAGCGATTTTTAGGACCCATGGCCATGATTTTTAGGACCTAAGGCAAAAAACCTAGGACTAGACAAGCGGCCGTTTTGCCATAAATGCTATCTAGTCCCAGATACGTGCTCCTAGGTTCTTTGTCGTGGGTACTAAAAACCACTGTAAACACGATTGAGAGATTGTACCAGTGACACTTTTTGCAAATAACATCTGTAAAAGAAGATATGATTTTTTTTCATTGGTGGCGCTAGTAAGACCACTGGATCCCCTTAACAAGTTTTTGCTAGTAACGAGCTCCAAGCACACAATAAGTAGGTACTATTCATTAGCTAAGTCACAAAGGTGCTTATTGGTATCTATAGTAGGTACATTTAATTTCGTAAACCTACTTACTTTTAATTAATTTAGACAATGCGCCCCACGCATTTTGCCACTCGATTTCTTATTAGGTAGGTATGCACTTTTAGTGCATTACCGACAAAATTGTGTTAAACAATAATTTTATTGAAATACCTTTTAGTAATAACGGAACGTTTAGATTTGTAACCCAAATGTTGACAATAAACTTTTAAGTCTGTCAGCAATAGGTAAAGGTGAAGGTGTCAGTAAGGAGCTTTTGTTTCAACCTTGCATTTTTAAAGCTTTCTTTGGTAACCTAATGTAATAAAACGTAACCGCCTAAGTTCAGATCTTGAAAATAACAATGATTTTTTATTGTTATTTTCAAGTTCAGGACTTAGGAGATTCATGTAATAAGGACAGAACGTAAGAAAACGTAAGAAAATGAGATTTTAGGTTAGTTTTTAAATAGAATAAAAACATATACCTACTTTGTACATATGATAATAAGTCCTCGAGTAGTACGACTAATAATACGGCTGTTCAACAAAAAAAAACCGACTTCTAAAATAAAAGAAAAAGAAGAAGAGTTCGATAGCTTTCTCACAGATCTCAACAACAGATCTTGACCAAATGTATACGGGACCAACCTGCGCCGCGTTCCATAAAACTACATTACAATATAATATGATGTCATATAGGTAATAGTTTGTCATAAGTAGTTTATTATGACAATGCGATGTACATTGCGTAACAGAGTTTTCGGTGGATTAATCGACTTTGCAATGTAGATCGAACTGTAGTAAATCACAAATTGTAGTTCTATGAAATAGGTTTCTGGAGGAACCGCCACTCTAACAAAAGAAGAATGAATGAAATTAAAGTGAAAAAGAATTAACCTTGAACATATATACAAACAAAAAATATGGATGAATCCTCTTCAGATTTTTTTGAAGTCAGTCAAAAATACGACCAGATCCAAGGGATTACATCAGCTCTTTGCATATTCAAAACAAAAATATTTGTTATTAGTACAATTGGAAATTTTGTGTTTCTTGCAATTAATTTTAATGTTGTTATCTAGTCATATTGAAACAAACATTTTTATATAAAAACCAACATAAGTACCAGTGTGTTAACATAATACTCTTCTAATAATATGATTAAACATTTTCATTGAGGATTTTTTTATTACCTACAGACGCACATGTTATGTTATCTGGGCAAAAATAATTGATTAGGGCAGGATCGTCAGTATCGTCTCAGAAAGCTATTTTAATACGCTTTGTTCGCATGACGTCCAAAAGCTCTCGGTCAGGCTTGAAGCTCGAAACGGGAACATTTTTCACTTGACCTAAACCCCCAACGCAAATAAACTCATTTCATTTCATTTTCATTTAATTTCATTTTATTTCAACCCCAAGCTACAGATTATATTTAAAAGATTTACATGGAAGTGGTTGTCAGGCATGGTCAGGCTACGCCGCACACCTTTCTCCTCGAAAATTTTCTCTAGAACTTTCCTTCAGTACTCGTTAAAAAAATCACAAAAATTCATGAAATAAAAAAAAAATTGCTTCAAAACGGTACGGCAATACAAAAACAGAAATAACTTAAACTAGGTAGGTATTCTAGAAATATGTATAGGGAAGAGCGGGTGATCGTGCTCTTCCACTATTTATGGTATGTCATGTGAAACATTTTGCTTGCGCGATGCAGGAATGTTGGAGTTTATAGTGCGCGCGCAGAGTTGACATGTGCTCGCCACATCACTCCTCTTCAAGACCGTAGCTACGCATAGCTAGGTCTGATAGGAATCGAAGTCTGTGCTCTAAAGCCTACAAGTGCCAGGAGGTGCTGAGTCAGTGAGTCGACTAGCGGTTGAGGGTGTTCGGCGGCTAACAGTCACTTCACCGGCGACAGTACCATGGGGACCGCGCATGTGGTAGGAACCGGTGAAGGCTGCTGTACCACTGGCAACGTGCGCTGTTGCTGTGTGTCTGCCGTGCTGAGGGGTTAGGGGAGATCACCATCAGTACCAGTAGTCGGTGCGTTGACTGTAGTGGAACTGATGGGGTGAGAGGGAAGAGGATGCTGGTCTTGCTTTGAGACTGATTGTATGTGGGGTGCTGCGAGAGCGAAGGAAGGTTGACTTTGTTCTGTCGAGGGTCACCACTATAGGGAAGAGCGGGTGATCGTGCTCTTCCACTATAAAGGGAAATTTCCCGCCAGGCAGATCGTATGCCTGCGGACGGCCGGTCAGACTGATGTTCGTCGGACGTTATATTTATGGTATGTCATGTGAAACATTTTGCTTGCGCGATGCAGGAATGTTGGAGTTTATAGTGTGCGCGCAGAGTTGACATGTGCTCGCCACATCTGTTTTAAACTACCGCCTATTCCATCTTCCAGGTAGTGTTATTGACCAATTTATGGCACTCTTTGGTTCAATTTGTTTGCTAGGTAGTGATTAAGTTCGTCACTGTCCGTTCTTCCGTAAGTCTATTTAATTTACTCACCTCACTACTTATTCAAACTCTTCATAATGGTTTTCTCCATTGATCTCAAACTTTCATTTTTCTTAGTTAGAACAAGAAATTAACTTAGCAGCACCCAAAACGGGTCGAAAACATAGTTTCGTTTAAGCAATATGACAAAAAAAGTATCTTGTTAATGGTCGTCTCACTCGCACATTCTATATTTAAATGATTGATTAAAGTATTGAGTGTACATTGGATAAAAATGGTTTGAGGATTTGCTAGATATTACGGACATCGTGTAATCCGTCGTGCCACGCACGACGCGAATTCGAATCGTCGTGCTATAACGTGGGCGCGATATCAAGCCATGCTGATGAATTTTTTTGTGAGCCGATTTTCGGTCTTATGTCACTTATCTGCTCATTTTGTTTTGATGTGTCTCGTTAGTAAAATAAATGACTTTCTTCTTCTCCTTCTTCTTCTTTTTATTTTATTTTTTATTTTATTTAATTAGGACCACCAACAAGATACACACCAATACATTCACAACAGACAACAAAACCAAAAATAAGCCAAGTTTTATCTCACTTACAGGCAGCCACAACATGCGCCGTCAGTATTATGTTTCATGAGGAACTAAAGCTAAAGATTAAATCTAGATAACACCGGTTTGTGCCTCTGAGCTTCAACAATGAATGCTACATATCAAGTTTAACATTATACATTCAGAAATGGGTCCAACCTCAGAGGGACGACAGGATACTTCTTTTAAACTTTGCACAGGAGTCAGAGAATATGTCGATGTTGAGAGACTTGGCTAGGGCGTTATGTTGCGATATGAGCCGTTGCAAAGTACAAAAATGACCAAGATTACTCTTTGACCTTCCTGCAAAAGGTGTGTATTTAGAACGACGAGGTAGTTTAAATGGAGCATTGAACTTGATTTTCGACAGAAGTTGCGGGCAATCAATCCTGTTATTAAGTAATTTGAAAAGAAACATTTGATCAAGCAATTTTCTGCGGTCACAAAGGCGGATTAACTTGAAATGTTTGAGACGGTCGTTATAGGAAGGAAGCTTTTTTGCTAAGTTGCAACTAAAAGAAAGATGCCACAAAAATCGCTTTTGGACTCTTTCAAGCCGCTTGACGTAAATAATAGGGGTTAAAGTATGAAATTGCCGTTTTATTGCAATAGGTTCTTTGAATTGACATAGAATCTTCATGGTTTGAGGTTTTCGAATGAAACTTTTTTCAAATGGTTTCTATGATGTTCTTTTTTTAAAAAATGTGAAACATTTGAATATCGACTTTCAATTGTTTTTGTTACTCAATTTAGACAAGAAAGATGGATACTGCGAAAATTCGAGTGATTTTTTAATACGAGTTCCGACGCGAAACTAACGCGGCAGAAACAGCCCGCAATATCAATGCTGCGTTTGGAGAGGGGTCTACTAATGAACGCACCGTGCGATTTTGGTTTAAACGCTTTCGTGATGGAAATTTCGACTTAAAGAACGAGCCACGAGGAAGACCGCCCACACAGGTGAAGAACGATGAATTAATAGTGGAAGCCGACCCTAGTCAAACTACCCAGGAATTAGCGGCATGGTTTAACGTTACCTTACCCACAATATTGACTCACTTGCGTCAAATCAATAAAATAAAAAAATACGAAAAATGGGTGCCTCATGATTTGACTGATCTGCAGAAAGAAACGCGTGTTGAAACTTGTATTGCCTTGTTGAACCGGTACAGAAATGAAGGAATATTGGATCGAATTGTAACATGTGATGAAAAGTGGATTCTTTATGATAACCGGAAAAGAAAAATGCAATGGCTGATCCCAGGTCAAATGCCACAACAGTGTCCTAAAGCAAAACTTACCAATAAAAAGGTAATGGTAACTGTTTGGTGGTCTCAGCATGGTGTTATTCACTATAGTTTTCTCCGATCTGGTTAAGCAATAACGGCAGATGTCTATTGTGCCGAACTCCGAACTATGTTGACAAAACTAGCAGTAAAACAGCCCCGACTCATGAATCGATCTTCACCATTATTGCTCCACGACAACGCGAGACCTCACACAGCACGAGAAACCATTTTGACCCTTCAGGAACTGCAGTTAGAAACCATTCGTCATCCTCCGTATTCACCAGACCTTGCTCCAACGGACTACCATTTTTTTCGTGATTTGGACAATTATCTACGTGACAAGAAGTTTTCTTCCCAGGAGGCAGTACAAAATGCTTTCACACAGTTTGTGCAGTCTAAATCGTCGGAGTTCTATCGCAAAGGCATTAATGACCTTCCCATTAGATGGCAGCAATGTATAGATAATAATGGCAACTATTTTGATTAAATAAATTTGTTAAAAATTTAAAAAATAAACAATTTAGATTTTCAGTACAAATCGGCAATTTCATACTTTAAATGCGGATTCTAGAGAACACTGCAGTATTCCAAACCACTCCGTACAAGCGAATTATAGATAGATATTTTGGTTGAAGCCATCTTAAATCCCTTGCAGTTCCTCAGGACAAATCCCAACATCTTAAAACTTTTAGCCACCAATTTGTCGATGTGAATGTTAAACCGCAGTTTATTGTCCAATTCAACGCCAAGATCGCGAATTGAAGATACCTCAGTTAACTTATGACCCTTAATATTGTATTGATAGGTGATGTCTTTACGATCGCGAGAAAATCTAATCTGGAAACACTTCTTTACATTAAGGGACATTCCATTAATATCACACCAGTCAGCGAGTCTATCAATATCCCTTTGCATCCTGATACAGTCATGAGTACCTACTTTTAATTGAATGCATGATTTTTAAGTCATCAGCAAATAAATAAAACTTTGTATGATGGAAGCAATCTACGATATCATTAATAAACATGTTGAAGAAGAGGGGACCCAGGTGGGATCTTGGGGAACACCTGATTTATTTAAATATGGATTAGATTTGTCGCCCTTGAACACCACCACAGAAGTTCTCTCACTTAGGTAAGATGCACACCACTCCAGCAGGCTTCCGGTAATTCCATAGTTGCTAAGTTTATGAATGAGAATGCTATGGTCCACCTTATCGAAAGCCTTGCTGAAGTTCGTATACACCACATCTACTGGGACTTTGGAGTCCACTGAGGCAATAACATCATCCACAAATGAAACCAAGTTTGTAAGTGTAGAACGGGCTTTAAAAAATCCATGCTGATGAGGAGTGATGTTTGATTTGCAGTGCCATGTTATAATGGGGACAATAAGAGACTCAAAAACTTTTGCGAAAACACTCAAAATAGATATAGGTCTATAGTTCTCAATTGAATTAGACTCGCCAGCTCTAAATATAAGCACTACTAAGGTCGCTTTCCAGACTGTTGGAAAATAACCAGACTTAAGAGAGGCGTTGAATATCACGGTCAAGGGATTAGAAAGTTCTTTTGCACACATAGCCACGAATACCGATGGAATCCCATCAGAACCAGCACCCTTAAAGTGGTCCAGTCTTTTGAGGGCTCTAAGAACGCTATCAGAAGAGAGATGAATATTTTGCAAGAAGTTGCTATTGTAAGCTTGTTTTTTATTTATATTGGGTGGTTTATTAGATAAATTAGAAGTGAAAACAGACAAAAAAATTATTGCAAACAGGTTAGAGATTTCGTTTCCAATGCAAGCTTTAAGGCTTCCCAGATGCATTTCAGCAGGGTAATTACTAGGTAGAGGAGGAGCGTTTATTTTTAACAAAAGACCAAAAAAGTTTAGGGTTTGAAGAAATTGATGACTCCAGACGAAACAAATAGTTCTTGTAGCATTCAGACTCCAGCTTTTCACACCTTTTCTTTAAAAGTTGGTAGGAAATAACATCTAAAGGGTTATGGTATTTACGTATACGAATACGAATCTTGTATTTTTCATTTAACAGGCGGATGAGATCATATTTAAACCAGGCTGGTTATAATCCGTTTTTTGTTTTTGTAAGAGGGACATGTTTAATTATCAAGTCCTTGAGTACTGAGTAAAACCCCGATAACATATCATCAAGAGAATCGCAGTTACCAAACTCGCTGTCCCAATCTATGATTTTAAGAGCATTTATTATTATGTTATAGTCAGCTTTAAAATAGTTAAATTTCAGTACAGGCTTATTGGACAGTACTTTTGCACATGAAATGGACACTGAAAACTCCAGCGGAGGGTGTAAAGGATCAACAGGAACCAAGGGATCATTTGCTTTTAAAAGCCCAGAGATAGGTATCTTTCCAAGAGTCAAATCAAGTATTTTGTCCTTAGAGTTGAGACAATTGTTGTACTGCTGGAGATCGTTTTGAGCCAAGAAATCGAGTAAAGTATGGGAGACAGCGCTATTACATTGTACAGTAGCAGATAGGCCAGCAGAGTTTAGGTTAGAGCTGCTAGGTGACCATTCGATGCAACTGAGATTGAAATCGCCTGCTATTAGTGTGTTAGTCTGATCCTCCATGACTCTATTTGCGTTACTAATAAACTCTTCTAATATGTGTTTTTGAATAGGAGATGGCAAATAGACACAAGAGAGATAGAATTTTTCTAGCTTATTGTTATTATTCCGGACATCAATTGCCACCCATACATCTTCACATTGGCTCTCTAAGCTTTGCAACCGACAAGAGTTCAGAGAGTTAGATACCGCTATCAAGACGCCACCACCTTTCTTGTAGGCGTGGAAACCACTTGATTCGCGATCGCGTCTGTAGACCATATACCTACCATCAAAAAGTTCAGAGTCAAAAATACTGGAATTCAGCCAAGTCTCACAAAGCATTATGACGTCATAGTTGCAACGAGATACATTATTAAAAAATTCAATTGTCTTAGTCCTAAGACCTCTAACGTTTTGGAAATAAATACTTAACAAACTGAATGCAGTATAATGAGACAAACACATGCAAAAAAGCGGTTTTTAAACAACTATAACTACTGAAGATTATTAAGTGTATTTAAATTATGGACTGTGATGTAACTAGATCCATCGACCTTTCGCATATAAATTTTCCCTTGTTTGACCCAGACATATTTGTAGCCGAGCTCTCTCGCTTTTGCTCTAGCAGCAGCATGCAAAGCTTTGTTGGCGATCGTAAGATGTTCCACGACGTATACAGGCTTTTTGTCCCCGCCTATTCCTAAATGGGCAGAGCTAAGCTTGTCCTGGGGATGCGCTTTATTGAATTGAATCACTGAAGCCAAAAGAGAGTCTCTTAAGCGTGGAGTAGCGAGTTGAACCACAATGGAGCGGGGCCTGTTACTTTCTGTGTTCAGTTTGGCAATTCGCGTGCAGTGGTGAATGTCAGTTTCCTTTAAATTGCACTATGTAATTTTGCTTAACTGAGTGACAATATTGACCACGTTTTCGGCCTTATGCTCAGGAACACATTGGATCTCTAAATTATCTGAACGAGCAAACTATTCCGCCTGTGCCAGTCGATTGCTGAGATCAGATACGATAGTCTTAAGAACCATATTGTCTTTCTTGAGTTCCGTGATTACCATCGACTGAGATTCAAATTGCGTTTTGAATGAATCATCGCCGATGCAATCTAATCCATCTCCTCCCCAATCTTGCTTATCAGTGTGACTTTCGAGTTCTTCTTGGATAATTTTCCTGATCATTTGAAAATGTATTTTCAGACGAGGCATCTGGAATCTTTCGCTGCGGTGATTTATTTTTCCCTGGCTCATTCTTTTTGTCACTTCCTGACTTTTTGTTGGCATTCCTGAGGGTGACATTGGTATTTTTAGTTACCAATTTTGAAGACCCAACAGGAGTGGAAGGATGATCACCTCCTTTGCGCAAACTAGAATGGCATGCGGGAATAGGGCAAATCCAGGTCTGCTTTGCTTCCTCAAGAATGTCTTCGAAATTTACGTCTTCTTTCTGGACACAGGGATAGCAGTAGTTGTTCTTGCAGAGAGAACAAGTTAAAGAACCTTTACTCTCCCTTATAATAGCGCCACATCCCGACATACACATTCCCTGCGCCTTCCAAGATTCATTACTCTTTGCAGGAACACTTGCTTTGCTTTGCTTAGACATCTCAGCAACATAGACTTGTAAGAGCCTCCCAGAGACACTCACCGCTCACCAAAGATGTGATGCGTTCAGTAGATATTTATTCTTTGGTCAGCCTATTCGCTGGCCACCCGCTAAACGTGAGTATCTAAGCGCACGCAATACTGACCCGTCCGAGACCGCCGGGCGTGCGCCGGGCAGCGAGAATCGATTAAACGCTCGTATCACCTCCGGTTTAATGAACAATTGCATAGATCGGATTAATTCATGTTTTCCTTGAAATTGGACTTTAAACACTTCACTACTTTATCGATGTACGATACATTAAATAGTGGCGACTGGTAACACTCCCGAAACGAGACCGATTATAGCCAAAGTTAAATTAATTCAGTTCGAGCAACAACAATACTTGCTTAACGTGCAGACGCACGGTCAAAGATCTCTTCTTCATCTCATTCTCTCATTCTTCTATCTATCTTCTATATATGATAATTAAAAAATGGTTATTTAAATAAAAAATCACGTATGCAATTACAAACAGGTACTTACTTACTTTTTTACAGTTTATCAATCAATATATATTTTTTCATTATATATATTTTTTTTTTCATCCCCCATCTCGGAAAGTGTTTTTGCTCTTCAGAATAAAATCTTCAATGTTAGGTGCAAGAAAAACAGTTTTAATAAATATTAAATTACTGTTTATTTATATCTTCGTCGCTGCTAGCTTCGCTCATATTTTATGATTTCTTTCGATTTTATCAAAAAACAAACCAAAATAATGGAAGTAAAGTGAAATCAATAAAGAGAAGAAAATTTTAAAGTTTTTTTTTTAAATCACATTTTCTTGCCGGCCAGTGCGATTCTTTAAATGAGGCTGGCGCATGACATGAAATAAGTATTTGCATTTCAATCATCAATGGACTGGCTGCAGAGAATATAAACTATTACGAAACCAATGAGGTTCTATATATATGTAATTTATTGTACGAAACCTTTATTGAATAAAAATATTCGAATTTTAAAAACACTTTCCACGCTAGCGGATAAAGTGCGATTTTCCACGCAGATTTCGAATGATAAACAGAGCTTTTACGAGCTAGTGAGGTGAAATAGTACATTACTTCAGAGGGAAGAAAGTGATAGTTCCATACCGAGATTATGGCATTTGCGCCACGAGCTTGCGAGGGGCGCAAACCATTTGAGGTATGGAACTGTACTTTATTCTGAGGTATGTATAGTGCTTTTTATTACACCTACGAGGAAAATTATAGACATAAATGCATAGAAATGTTTACAAAAAACACAAAGATAAATGCTAAATCAATCGAAGTTTTTGCGAAAATGCGCGGGCTTTTCCTTTTTTTATTCGCCCGTTTCTGGAGTAGGCTAAGATCATAAGGTCATGCAGCCACTTCTTCCGTGATTCCGCGCGTTTTATATACAAAAATAATTTCGTTTTTAATTTTCTGTATGCACCAAGGAGGTTGGTAACTGGTAAAAAAAAAACTGTATGTGGCCAGTAACAATTTACTTGAAATTTAATTAGTATACAGTTAAAGACTCTTTGCAGTATGACTGCTGACAAATTAAAAAAAAAAACCGGGTATGTAATGGAATTTCATACATACTTCCCACCCTTGGGTCGGAAGGATTTTCATACAAACTTCCATACCTTGGGATGAAAGGATTTGAAGGGCGGGATAAAGGCGTTTCTTCCCTCTAATTGGTATAATTAGTATGTATTTTCAGAGCAGGTGTGATAAAAAAATTATTACTACTTGTCAATTGATGTCAGGAAGTCATATTTTTTCAGTTTATGTTTAAGTTGATGGCCCTAGTTGCCAAAGCTTTAAAAATGAAATAAAGTATTACTAATTGCCAATAGATGCCAAGAAGAGTTATATTTTTCAGCTTATGTTTGCCAAAGCCTTTAAAAAAAATATTACTACTCGCCAATAGATATTTTTCAAGACATCTTTAAGTCGATTATCGATAAAGAGTTTTTGATTTGACTTTTATTTTTGTACCGAAACATCGCCAATAGGATAAAAATATTTGCAGAATGTCGGTATCTTTACTATTGTAATTACTATTACTGTATCCTTTTTTTCTAAAGCTCGGTCATTTGTTCGCTTTTTTTTTTAGAAAATATACTTAGATACGAATAACATTCGTTGATAAAAGCCTAGTTTTTCGCCGCAGCGTTGGTTTCTGCCGTGTGCCGGATTAAGAATAGCGTCACTCCATTTCCTTCCGTGGATGTCGTAGAAGGCGACTAAGGAAATCAATTACCTGGAGACGGGCAGCAGCGTCTTTCTGAGATTCCAACCACATACTGCGATCGCCAACCCGCCTGCCAAGCGTGGCGATTATGGCGAAACCCCTCATGGTTGTGAAAACCATGAAGGAGGCCTGTGTCCTGCAGTGGACGTCAAGGGGCTGGTGATGATGATGAATAGTTTTTCCCACAAAAGAAGGAACTTTAAAAAGATGCAAAAAATTATAATAAAAAGGGAAAAAAATTATCGGATCAGAGACCAGCTCGAACCGACACCTTCTGGTTTCTGGACAGCCCGATTTCACACCTGAGCTATTACAACCTTGTAAATGTTGGTAAAATGTACCTTCGTGTTCTAATAATATTGTAGCAGTTTTTGTTGCATAAAACCGTGGATAAAACGACGTTTCTCACAAATTAAACCTAGATAGATCGATTTATCGCCCCCGAAAACCTCCACATTTAGTAATATCATGAAAATCGTTGGAGCCGTTTCCGAGATTCAGATTATATACAAATACAAGAATTGCTCGTTTAAAGGTATTATAGATATTATTATTAAGATTATATTATGTATATAAATATACCTATATTTATATAATGTATATAGTATATACCTGGATGACCGAGCCTTGCTCGGTTTTTTTTGTTAATCGTGTTTTTTTGAAATTATATTTAGATGCGATGAAAAAAGGGGCAAAAAAATAATCCAACACTGAACTCGAACCTGGGTCTTCTGATTTCGGTACTGTCCTACTTCCCACCTGAGCCATTACAACTTTATCGCAGATCGCAACGAAATTTATCTCCGTTTTCTAATTATGACAGTATTGTAGCAGTTTTTCATTGCCTGAAAACACGGATAAAATAACGTTTTCTAGAAATAGATGAGTTATCAGAAGAATGCTAATTAATTTCGTCGATTCAAGTATTCTAATATATTAAAATCTCTTGTCACAGTGTTTTTTATCGAACTCATCCGAAACGGCTTCAACGATTTTTATGAATTTTTTTATATGTTTAATAGGTCTGAGAATAGGTCGCAGGCTAATTAATAGGTAGAACGTTTGCCGAGTCAGCTAGTACTAATGTAATAAATGCGAAAGTTTGAATGGATGGATGTTTGTCACTCAATTATGCCAGAACAGCTAAACGGATCTGGAACAGCTTTTATCCCGGAACAATACTCATAAAAATGTCGCGGAGACCGCTAATAACAAAACAATTTGGAGAGATCTTTAGGCTTATTTCATCATCAGCCGTTTGACGCCCACTGCATGACATAGGCCTCCCTCGTGATTTTCCAAGCTTCCCGGTGTTGTGCCGCCCGCATCCAGCGACTCCTCGCCACCATAACCGGGTTGTCAGACCATCTGGTGGGGGGCCTGCCCACGCTGCGTCGTTCAGTCCGCGGTCGCCAGGTCAGAACTTTTTCGTCCCAACGGCCATCAGCAATTAGGCTTTTGGCGTTTTTCATTTAAACCAAGGTGTGCGCGCGACTTCATTGCGTTTCATTCGAGTTACGCCGTGTGGCGCCGGATTAAGAATAGCGTCACTCCATTTCCTTCCGTGGATGTCGTAGAAGGCGACTAAGAAAATAAATTACCAGGAGACGGGCAGCAGCGTCTTCCTGAGATTCCAACCGCATACTGCGATCGCCAACCCGCCTGCCTAGCGTGGCGATTATGGCAGAACCCCTCATGGTTATGAAAACCATGAGGGAGGCCTGTGTCCTGCAGTGGGCGTCAAGGGGCTGATGATGATGATGATTGTTTTCCATACAATGTGCGACACTCGAGTCGTGAAACGTTGACCTTCAGCAATCCAGCGGCGACCGGTTTTACACTATGTTTTACCATCCCTTTCACTGATAAGGTAAAGAACTTAGGTCTCATTATGGATTGTAATTTGTCCTGGCAGCCGCAAGTGAATGAGATTAGTAAGCGGATTCACTTCTCGTTTCAGTCACTGAAAAGACTCCAAAACATCTTGCCAATCAAAACGAAGGTGATGCTTGCGCAAACTTTATTGTTGCCGCTTCTCGAATACGCCGATGTATGTTTTATGGATGCCACGGAGGTCTTGTTCAATAAGCTGGAGCGTCTTCAGAACTTGGCGATCAGATTTATATTTGGCTTGCGCAAGTACGACCACGTGTCAGAATACAGGAGTCTACTTAAATGGCTACGTATACGGTTGTGCCGCAATATGCACATGTTGTCTCTTGTTTACAAGGTCCTGAAGAACCCCAGCTCTCCTCTTCGTGAGAAGTTCATACCGTTGCCTCCACGCGCCAGACCACAGAGAACGTGTGACAACCGAACATTGCGAGTCCCAATCTGCAACACCGAGTTTTATTATAACTCATTCTCTGTGCGTGCGGCGCGCTTGTGGAACACTTTGCCAAAGACCATAAGAGATTGTCCATCTGTTGCACTCTTTAAGTTCAAGCTGAAAGAGCACCTCTTTGCTAATATTATAATTTATCTATAATATAGTAGTAGGATAAATTATTGTATGTAATTTATTCCTTATTTATACATAGTTGTAAGTAGTATAAATATAATATTTATTTTATTTGATTTATTTTTTGTTTTTCTTTATTATGGTATTTAACTTTTAAGTGTATGTTTACATTGTTATTATTATATTAATACTTTTTTTTTCACTCGTTTAATGTGCACACATTATTTCCCTACCACTTTAAAATCATCGTCTCACATCTGATCTGGTTGGCTGGAAGAAATTTCTATAGAAATAAGCTCGCCTATGTACCCGTTCTTATTGCTTTGTTTTTATGTGTAACATATTTCTTTCTTGTGTACAATAAAGTATAACATATGTAAATATTCGTACACAACGCACTATATAAATATCTTGGGTGAAAAAACAAAAAAAAAAACATACATACCTACATACGATAATATAATAGTAGATTGTTCACCAAGGGCGCAAACAAAATTTTTGCGTCGAGGTTGTGAAATTGCATTAAACTTAACTAAGAATCGCTGAAGGAGCGAGGGGTTCAACACTACCGAGACCAAAAATGATTAGCGCCCGTGTAGAACACTCTGCTTTTCACTACCATCTGAGAGGAATGAAATAAAAGATAACACTTAAATACCACCCAAATGTAACTTCTCGCAGGAGGTTTTGAATTGCTTGTGTTGCCTGTTTTTTTTTTTTTTTTAGGGGTTAAAGTATGAAATTGCCGTTTTATTGCAATAGGTTCTTTGAATTGACATAGAATCTTCATGGTTTGAGGTTTTCGAATGAAACTTTTTTCAAATGGTTTCTATGATGTTCTTTTTTTAAAAAATGTGAAACATTTGAATATCGACTTTCAATTGTTTTTGTTATTCAATTTATACAAGAAAGATGGATACTGCGAAAATTCGAGTGATTATGAGGCACCCATTTTTTGTATTTTTTATTTTATTGATTTGACGCAAGTGAGTCAATATTGTGGGTAAGGTAACGTTAAACCATGCCGCTAATTCCTGGGTAGTTTGACTAGGGTCGGCTTCCACTATCTCTCTTAATTCATCGTTATTCACCGCGAAGATCATCGCTCCACCGATTGTGAGGACGTCCTACAAAACGTTTACCGATCCGCGGTCTCAAGAACACTTCTACCCCATCGGTTATCAGTTCTTCGGGTGATATGGCAGGCCCACTGCCACTCCAGCATGCTAATTGTGTGGGTTATGTCGGTGACTTTGGTTTCGAATTCGACCTTTTAGAGAAACCCCGAGCATAGCCCTTTCCCTTTCCATAGTACGACTGAGCGACTTTAAATTTGTGGACCAGCCCCACTGTGAGCGTCCAGGTTTCGGCACCATAATTATGTAATGACGGGTAGGACGGACTGATTGAAGACTTTCGACTCTGTGGGATTGGCGATGTTGCCCAGCCCAGCTGTATTCTTCTATGGAACTCTTGCTCGAAGTTGTTTTTACTTAACTGCATAGTTTGTCCGAGGTAAACCTTATAACACGTATAACTTTTTCATTGCCTAAAAACACGGATAAAACGTATAACTTATCTAGATCGAGTCATCGCCCTCAAACCCTCTGCATACTAAATTTCATGAAAATCGTTGAAGCCGTTTCGGAGATTCCGATGTATGTACTTTACTATAAACATCCGCTTGACGCTATCTCCGAAAAACCAAGGGTCAATAATATATCCAAATTAAGTATGAAGTCATCTTTTAGTATGAAATGAAATCACAAGGTGGCGCTAAGTGTATTGTATATCGCGGTATGGTTTAATCTCAACAAAGGGATTATATTTTCGTACACAAATTTATACGACTTCGTCGAGGTTAGGTTAGGTTAGGTTAGGTTAGGTTAGGTTAGGTTAGGTTAGGTTAGGTTAGGTTAGGTTAGGTTAGGTTAGGTTAGGTTAGGTTAGGTTAGGTTAGGTTAGGTTAGGTTAGGTTAGGTTAGGTTAGGTTAGGTTAGGTTAGGTTAGGTTAGGTTAGGTTAGGTTAGGTTAGGTTAGGTTAGGTTAGGTTAGGTTAGGTTAGGTTAGGTTAGGTTAGGTTAGGTTAGGTTAGGTTAGGTTAGGTTAGGTTAGGTTAGGTTAGGTTAGGTTAGGTTAGGTTAGGTTAGGTTAGGTTAGGTTAGGTTAGGTTAGGTTAGGTTAGGTTAGGTTAGGTTAGGTTAGGTTAGGTTAGGTTAGGTTAGGTTAGGTTAGGTTAGGTTAGGTTAGGTTAGGTTAGGTTAGGTTAGGTTAGGTTAGGTTAGGTTAGGTTAGGTTAGGTTAGGTTAGGTTAGGTTAGGTTAGGTTAGGTTAGGTTAGGTTAGGTTAGGTTAGGTTAGGTTAGGTTAGGTTAGGTTAGGTTAGGTTAGGTTAGGTTAGGTTAGGTTAGGTTAGGTTAGGTTAGGTTAGGTTAGGTTAGGTTAGGTTAGGTTAGGTTAGGTTAGGTTAGGTTAGGTTAGGTTAGGTTAGGTTAGGTTAGGTTAGGTTAGGTTAGGTTAGGTTAGGTTAGGTTAGGTTAGGTTAGGTTAGGTTAGGTTAGGTTAGGTTAGGTTAGGTTAGGTTAGGTTAGGTTAGGTTAGGTTAGGTTAGGTTAGGTTAGGTTAGGTTAGGTTAGGTTAGGTTAGGTTAGGTTAGGTTAGGTTAGGTTAGGTTAGGTTAGGTTAGGTTAGGTTAGGTTAGGTTAGGTTAGGTTAGGTTAGGTTAGGTTAGGTTAGGTTAGGTTAGGTTAGGTTAGGTTAGGTTAGGTTAGGTTAGGTTAGGTTAGGTTAGGTTAGGTTAGGTTAGGTTAGGTTAGGTTAGGTTAGGTTAGGTTAGGTTAGGTTAGGTTAGGTTAGGTTAGGTTAGGTTAGGTTAGGTTAGGTTAGGTTAGGTTAGGTTAGGTTAGGTTAGGTTAGGTTAGGTTAGGTTAGGTTAGGTTAGGTTAGGTTAGGTTAGGTTAGGTTAGGTTAGGTTAGGTTAGGTTAGGTTAGGTTAGGTTAGGTTAGGTTAGGTTAGGTTAGGTTAGGTTAGGTTAGGTTAGGTTAGGTTAGGTTAGGTTAGGTTAGGTTAGGTTAGGTTAGGTTAGGTTAGGTTAGGTTAGGTTAGGTTAGGTTAGGTTAGGTTAGGTTAGGTTAGGTTAGGTTAGGTTAGGTTAGGTTAGGTTAGGTTAGGTTAGGTTAGGTTAGGTTAGGTTAGGTTAGGTTAGGTTAGGTTAGGTTAGGTTAGGTTAGGTTAGGTTAGGTTAGGTTAGGTTAGGTTAGGTTAGGTTAGGTTAGGTTAGGTTAGGTTAGGTTAGGTTAGGTTAGGTTAGGTTAGGTTAGGTTAGGTTAGGTTAGGTTAGGTTAGGTTAGGTTAGGTTAGGTTAGGTTAGGTTAGGTTAGGTTAGGTTAGGTTAGGTTAGGTTAGGTTAGGTTAGGTTAGGTTAGGTTAGGTTAGGTTAGGTTAGGTTAGGTTAGGTTAGGTTAGGTTAGGTTAGGTTAGGTTAGGTTAGGTTAGGTTAGGTTAGGTTAGGTTAGGTTAGGTTAGGTTAGGTTAGGTTAGGTTAGGTTAGGTTAGGTTAGGTTAGGTTAGGTTAGGTTAGGTTAGGTTAGGTTAGGTTAGGTTAGGTTAGGTTAGGTTAGGTTAGGTTAGGTTAGGTTAGGTTAGGTTAGGTTAGGTTAGGTTAGGTTAGGTTAGGTTAGGTTAGGTTAGGTTAGGTTAGGTTAGGTTAGGTTAGGTTAGGTTAGGTTAGGTTAGGTTAGGTTAGGTTAGGTTAGGTTAGGTTAGGTTAGGTTAGGTTAGGTTAGGTTAGGTTAGGTTAGGTTAGGTTAGGTTAGGTTAGGTTAGGTTAGGTTAGGTTAGGTTAGGTTAGGTTAGGTTAGGTTAGGTTAGGTTAGGTTAGGTTAGGTTAGGTTAGGTTAGGTTAGGTTAGGTTAGGTTAGGTTAGGTTAGGTTAGGTTAGGTTAGGTTAGGTTAGGTTAGGTTAGGTTAGGTTAGGTTAGGTTAGGTTAGGTTAGGTTAGGTTAGGTTAGGTTAGGTTAGGTTAGGTTAGGTTAGGTTAGGTTAGGTTAGGTTAGGTTAGGTTAGGTTAGGTTAGGTTAGGTTAGGTTAGGTTAGGTTAGGTTAGGTTAGGTTAGGTTAGGTTAGGTTAGGTTAGGTTAGGTTAGGTTAGGTTAGGTTAGGTTAGGTTAGGTTAGGTTAGGTTAGGTTAGGTTAGGTTAGGTTAGGTTAGGTTAGGTTAGGTTAGGTTAGGTTAGGTTAGGTTAGGTTAGGTTAGGTTAGGTTAGGTTAGGTTAGGTTAGGTTAGGTTAGGTTAGGTTAGGTTAGGTTAGGTTAGGTTAGGTTAGGTTAGGTTAGGTTAGGTTAGGTTAGGTTAGGTTAGGTTAGGTTAGGTTAGGTTAGGTTAGGTTAGGTTAGGTTAGGTTAGGTTAGGTTAGGTTAGGTTAGGTTAGGTTAGGTTAGGTTAGGTTAGGTTAGGTTAGGTTAGGTTAGGTTAGGTTAGGTTAGGTTAGGTTAGGTTAGGTTAGGTTAGGTTAGGTTAGGTTAGGTTAGGTTAGGTTAGGTTAGGTTAGGTTAGGTTAGGTTAGGTTAGGTTAGGTTAGGTTAGGTTAGGTTAGGTTAGGTTAGGTTAGGTTAGGTTAGGTTAGGTTAGGTTAGGTTAGGTTAGGTTAGGTTAGGTTAGGTTAGGTTAGGTTAGGTTAGGTTAGGTTAGGTTAGGTTAGGTTAGGTTAGGTTAGGTTAGGTTAGGTTAGGTTAGGTTAGGTTAGGTTAGGTTAGGTTAGGTTAGGTTAGGTTAGGTTAGGTTAGGTTAGGTTAGGTTAGGTTAGGTTAGGTTAGGTTAGGTTAGGTTAGGTTAGGTTAGGTTAGGTTAGGTTAGGTTAGGTTAGGTTAGGTTAGGTTAGGTTAGGTTAGGTTAGGTTAGGTTAGGTTAGGTTAGGTTAGGTTAGGTTAGGTTAGGTTAGGTTAGGTTAGGTTAGGTTAGGTTAGGTTAGGTTAGGTTAGGTTAGGTTAGGTTAGGTTAGGTTAGGTTAGGTTAGGTTAGGTTAGGTTAGGTTAGGTTAGGTTAGGTTAGGTTAGGTTAGGTTAGGTTAGGTTAGGTTAGGTTAGGTTAGGTTAGGTTAGGTTAGGTTAGGTTAGGTTAGGTTAGGTTAGGTTAGGTTAGGTTAGGTTAGGTTAGGTTAGGTTAGGTTAGGTTAGGTTAGGTTAGGTTAGGTTAGGTTAGGTTAGGTTAGGTTAGGTTAGGTTAGGTTAGGTTAGGTTAGGTTAGGTTAGGTTAGGTTAGGTTAGGTTAGGTTAGGTTAGGTTAGGTTAGGTTAGGTTAGGTTAGGTTAGGTTAGGTTAGGTTAGGTTAGGTTAGGTTAGGTTAGGTTAGGTTAGGTTAGGTTAGGTTAGGTTAGGTTAGGTTAGGTTAGGTTAGGTTAGGTTAGGTTAGGTTAGGTTAGGTTAGGTTAGGTTAGGTTAGGTTAGGTTAGGTTAGGTTGAGAGGCGTCCCTTGAACGGCAGAGAGCTCTTGGTTCGAATACTAGTAAATGATCGGTTTCCTTTTGGTCCAGATAATCACCCTAGCACGTGCAATACGTGAGTTCAATCCCGGGCTCCGACGGCGCAAACTTTTGGGCGGGTTCAATCCTGAGTACAAAAATATTTGTCGATAATTTTTGGTATTGGTCTCGAGTTTAATTGTAGGAGTTTAATTGTTTTTGGATGTTTCTTTGGTTTTTGGTTTGACGTTTAATTTTGTTGCATTGTTAAGTAGGGTTTCTCGTAGGTTAAAAATTATTTCTCCTACACCGTCTGTTGTGGGCAAGGCCCTTGACTGGTCTATGGACTCCGACGAGATCTCCGACCCTGGCGGAGGGGAGTTGCCGCGGCCGGTCTCGTCGGTTTCCCCAATCCTGTCGGGGGTAGGGGCCCAATCCCGGGAGAGCCCAGTTGTCAGGTCGGAGTCGGAGTCTGCCGATGCGAGGACGCGGAAGAGACCGATGCCGGATAGTTCCAAGTTCTTTGTGGGCCCTTCCATCTCGGACTCGGAGTCTGACCTGCCGCTGGTGGAGGTGCAACCACCGAAGGTCCCGCGTGCTCGTAGAGGTAGAGGGTACTACCACAGTGTGGGTCTGTCTCAAGCTCGACGCGAGCTCCACGCCGTAGATCAGGCGGACTCGGAGCAAGACTCGACCCTCACTGAGGGGGAGGAAAACCCGGGAAAGGCATCTAGGGCCACAAAAGGAGGGAGGTCGCCAGAGCTCACGACGGAGGCTCTGATTGAGCGAGCAGAAGAGGACGCGGACAGGCTGGAGAACGTGTCGAGCAAATCTAAGAATTTGAAAGGCACGTTCGTCAAAGAGATCCGCGAGGCTTCGAGCTCCATGATGCACACCGTCCGAGCTCTGGCGGCTAGGTCCTCCAACGAGGAAGTCAAGAGACTTCAGGCGGACAATAAACGCCTGAAGGGCCAGTTGGCGGCTCTTCAAGAAGAGGTGGTTGCTCTGAGACGGGCATTCTCGGAACGGAGTGTCCGTCGTAAGAGCCCAGTTGCTGCCGAGGCGGTGAACCCTCAGGGGTCGGAGGGTCTCTCC
The DNA here is from genome assembly GCA_963969515.1 of Yponomeuta evonymella. Lineage (NCBI taxonomy): Eukaryota > Metazoa > Arthropoda > Insecta > Lepidoptera > Yponomeutidae > Yponomeuta > Yponomeuta evonymella. The sequence continues at coordinate 21,232,075 of OZ018350.1, forward strand.
AGGGCGGAGTTTGCGGAGGCGATCGACCGGCTCCAGAGGGAGCTCTCTGATCAATTCGGGCGCATATTGGCGGCCCGCCTAGAGGGTCTCGAGGTGGACGGCCGACTGCTCCCTGCGCAGTCCCGCCGACCGCCGCTGAGGGCGGACGCCAAGGGGATGGAGAGGGAGAGGGGAACCCACTCCCAAGTGGTGGTACCCACTACCCTCACCCCGCCCGCAAACTTGCCGAAGGAGGCAAGGCAGCAGAAGGCCAAGCAGGCCCCAGCTGCCTCGGCAAAACGGGCCTCGCAGCAGTTCGCGGGCACGTCCCGCGAGGAGCAGCCGGTCGTCCTTGATGAGTGGACGAAGGTCGTGAGGAGGTCAGGGAAGAGGGCCGCACCGGCGCCTGAGGCTGTCAAGGCTAAGCCCCAGAAGCCTCAGAAGCCCAAGGTGCCCAAGCCGCCCAAGACCCTGGCGGTGGTGCTCACCCTCAACCCGGAGGCTGTGGCGAAAGGCGCCACCTACAAGGACGCCATCGCCAAAGCAAAGGCATCGGTGAACCTGGGGGAGCTGGGCATCGGGCCGGCGAAGTTCCGAACAGGGATGACGGGGGCTCGAATCATCGAGCTCCCCAAGGAGACGACAGCCTCCCAAGCTGACACACTGGCGTCCAGAATTGGAGAAGCGCTGGGAGAGGCTGCCAAAGTCACCCGTCCGACCAAGACGAGTAGCATCAAGGTGGTGGGGCTCGACGACTCCGTCACGGAGCATGAACTCCGCTCTGCAATTGCAGAGAAGGCGGGATGCTCGCCGGAGGCTATAAGGGTGGGGAAGATCGCGGTGGGACTCAGGGGAGTGGGCACCGCGATCGTCTCGTGCCCCATCGAGTCCATCGCCAAGCTGGCCGAGGCTGGGCGGATATGTGTGGGCTGGAGCTCAGCCTCTATCCAGGTGCTGGAACAACGCCCAATGCGGTGCCACCGCTGCATGGAAGTCGGCCACCCTCAGGCGGTGTGCCCCTCGAAAAAGGACCGCAGCGGTCTGTGCTACCGCTGCAGCCGGGAGGGTCACTTGGCGTCGGGATGCACAGCCACGCCTTACTGCGCGGTGTGCGCCGACCGAGGGCTACCGGCGGAGCACCGCATGGGCGGTCCATTGTGCAACCCCCCTCCGGTCAAGGGCCGCCCCATGCAAGGGGATGCCGCCCCCCGTTCCACGGCTGCACCGGCCGCCCCTGTAGTGACGCCTATGGAAACCGCCAATGCCAGTTAGGTCCATAGGCAAAATACTGCAGGGGAATGTGAACCGCTCGTCTGCTGCCCAGGACCTTCTGTGTCAGTCAGCGGCCGAGTGGAACATAGACCTGGCAGTCGTCGCGGAGCCGTACGCTGTCCCATCGTCCCCTAAGTGGGTGGGGGCGGCCGACGGCCTCGCGGCGATAATGGTGACCGGTGTGGCCCCTCCTCTGGTGCTGGTGGAGAGAGGGACTGGATACGTGGCGGCACAGTGGGGAGGAATGGTGGTGGTGGCCACATATTTCTCCCCGAACGGCAGTCGGGTCGACTTTGAGCGCCTCCTGGCTGCCGTGGAGGGAGTGGCGCGTCGAGCGGCCCCCAGATCGGTGCTGGTGGCGGGGGACCTTAACGCAAAATCCACGGCCTGGGGGTCCCCCGCCCCGAACGTCAGAGGAGGTATCCTGGAGTCCTGGGTTTTGTCCCTGGGACTCCAGGTGCTCAATAGAGGCACCGTCCCTACCTGCTCCCGTTGGCAGGGCACGTCCATTGTCGACGTGTCCTTCGCCACTCCGGAACTCGCGGCCCGCACCAGCAACTGGCGGGTTATGGAGGATGTGGAGACCCTATCGGACCACTTGTATATCCGATACGAGGTCTCCACGGTGTCCTCCGGAGCCCCCCTGCCGCCGAGTCACGTGGCGGGCGCCTCGCCCTTCCCAAGATGGAGGCTTGCACTCCTCCGGGCGGACGTGGCGGAGGAGGCGGCGATGGTGAGGGACTGGGCTGAGGCGCCAGTAGCCATCGCAGGGGATGCCGACGGCATGGCGGTCCTGTTTGCGGATGACCTGCGGGTAGTCTGCGACGCCGCCATGCCGAGGGCGCGGGCCGGAGCATACAACAGGGGGCAGGTATACTGGTGGACGCCCGAGCTGTCGGGACTGCGCGCCACCAGCTTGGAGGCCAGGCGCGCATACCAGCGCTGCCGCAGGCGCGCCGCGAGGGTGCCCGGCGAGGAGGAAACCCTCCGGCTGGCCTACTCCGAGGCACACCGGGCCTTGCGAGTGGCCATCTCCGAGGCCAAGAGCGATGCCTGGGAGCAGTTCCTGGGCATCCTCAACCGGGACCCCTGGGGAAGGCCCTACAGGACGGTCAGAGGAAAATTCGCCTCGCCGGCTCCTCCGACGTCCAGCATGGAGCCGGGGTTGCTGCGGAGGGTCCTGGGGACTTTGTTCCCGAACCCTGGGCCCTTTGCGCCCCCACACATGCCGCCCCCATGCATGCCGCCCCACGAACTCGCTTCGGGGGAGCGGACTGACGGTCCTCCAGTAATGGACTCGGAGTTTGAGCTGGTCCTGGAACGGCTACGGCGCAAAAAGGGTGCGCCGGGGCCAGACGGGGTGCCAGCCAGGGCCCTGGCTATAGCTCTGGGTCCCCTGGAGGGCCGGTTCCGCGTGATGCTGGACGCCTGCATCGCGACG